>SJYQ01009073.1:10988-34729 GCA_006410935.1 Redunca redunca | reverse complement strand
ATGATGACCCTGTATGCGAGACAACAAGAGACTCAGATCTATAGAGTGAACTATTGGACTCTGGGGGAGAGAGAGAGAGAGAGGGAGAGGGTGGGATGAGATGGGAGAATGGCATTGAAACATTTATATTATCATGTAAGAAATGAATCGCCAGTCTATGTCCGATGCAGGATGCAGGATGCTTGGGGCTGGTGCATGGAGAGGACCCAGAGTGATGGTATGGGGTGGGAGGTGGGAGGGGATTCATGTTTGGGAACGCATGTACACTCGTGGTGAATTCATGTCAATGTTTGGCAAAACCAATACAGTATTGTAAAGTAAACTAAAGTTAAAATAAAAATTAAGAAAAAAGACATTTCAAAAAAAAAGTGAAAGAGGAGAGTGAAAAAGTCAGCTTAAAGCTCAACATTCAGAAAACGAAGATCATGGCATCCGGCCCCATCACTTCATGGGAAATAGATGGGGAAACAATGGAAACAGTGTCAGACTTTATTTTTGGGTGCTCCAAAATCACTGCAGATGGTGTCTGCAACCATGAAATTAAAAGACGCTTACTCCCTGGAAGAAAAGTTACGATCAACCTAGATAGCATATTCAAAAGCAGACACATTACTTTGCCAACTAAGGTCTGTCTAGTCAAGGCTATGGTTTTTCCTGTGGTTATGTATGGATGTGAGAGTTGGACTGTGAAGAAGGCTGAGCACCAAAGAATTGATGCTTTTGAACTGTGATGTTGGAGAAGACTCTTGAGAGTCCCTTGGACTGCAAGGAAATCCAACCAGTCCATTCTGAAGGAGATCAGCCCTGGGATTTCTTTGGAAGGAATGATGCTAAAGCTGAAACTCCAATACTTTGGCCACCTCATGTGAAGAGTTGACTCATTGGCAAAGATTCTGATGCTGGGAAGGATTGGGGGCAGGAGGAGAAGGGGACGACCCAGGATGAGATGGCTGGATGGCATCATGGACTCGATGAATGTGAGTCTGAATGAACATCCGGAGATGGTGATGGACAGGGAGGCCTGGCGTGTTGCAATTCATGGGGTCGCGAGGAGTCGGACACAACTGAGCAACTGAACCAAACTGATAAAGGAAATTTCCTTGCACGTACTATGGAAATGATAGCTAGCATTCAGAGGCACACACACATGTGTACACACGTACACAGAGCACTTATTTCCATGACTCACTGACTTTTCTTGTCTTTAGCAAGGTATGGATTAAGAAGCTTTATTTAGAGTTTAAAGGTTAGAAAACTATTGTTTCAGAATAAAAGACAGATCTGGAAAGGCTCCAGTGGGGAGCAAGAAAAGTGTCATTGTTGGATGAGGTTTAGCAAGATGGATCAGAGAGGCTGAAGGAAGAGAGAATTTCCTTGTGAAGTAGGAATGTTATCCCCCTGGGTTATTCATTCCATTGCCTCCAGTAAAGATTTAAATCACTTTTCAGTTTCAAGAGATGTTGAATTAATGGTTTTAGAATGTGACTTGAAACCCAGGCAGACTATGAAGCTGGCTAGGTTTATTTGAGTTACATTTATACTCACAGAGGTTAAGTGACCAATGGTATGTGTGTATGCTACATTGCTTCAGTCATGTCCAGCTCTGTGTGACTCTGTGGACTGTAGCCCACCAGGCTGTTCTGTCCATGGTATTCTCCAAGCAAAAATAGTGGTATGGGTTGCCATGCCCTCCTCCAGGGTATCTTCCCAACCAAGGGGTCAAAACCACGTCTCCTGCGACTCCTGAGGCACCCAGGAGGGGTTAAGTGACCAATGGAATAAGTTTATTTTTAAAAAATGTTTAGTCTGCCTATCACTAGTTAAGGAGTGTATAAACTTTATAGAATAGTATAATTGTTAAACCATGTCTGACTCTTACAACCTCATGGACTGTAGCCCACCAGGCTTCTCTGTCCATAGTATTTTCCAGGAAAGAATATTGGAATGGGTTGCCATTTCCTTCCCTAGGGGATCTTCCTGACCTGATATTGAAACCATTTCTTAAACCCGTGTCTCCTGCATTGCAAGCAGATTCTTTAATGCTGAATCACCAGGGCAGCCCTAAACTGTTTATACTTGACAGCAATATGAATTAAAATTATGTGTTTCACCTTTTTGTCATTGTGAATGAACTTGACACAACACTTTACATTTCTCTTTATAAAATTTGCTTTTTCATTATCCTTCTTAGCCAGAAATTAGGCTGTTTTTCATAGAGTTTTCTAATAAACAACAGTTTGCATTTGTTTATGTCAAATATATGAAATTTTCAGAAATACTTTTTAAACTTTTTAAAGACAGTACTTGGAAAGAAGAAGTAAAACTCTCACTGTTTGCAGATGACATGATCCTCTACATAGAAAACCCTAAAGACTCCACCAGAAAATTACTAGAGCTAATCAATGAATATAGTCAAGTTGCAGGATATAAAATCAACACACAGAAATCCCTTGCATTCCTATACACTAATAATGAGAAAGTAGAAAAAGAAATTAAGGAAACAATTCCATTCACCATTGCAACGAAAAGANAAACTAAAGACCTACATATAGAAAACTATAAAACACTGATGAAATAAATCAAAGAGGATACTAACAGATGGAGAAATATACCATGTTCATGGATCGGAAGAATTAATATTGTGAAAATGAGTATACTACCCAAAGCAATCTACAAATTCAATGCAATCCCTATCAAGCTACCAGCAGAAGCCTAGAAATTGTTAAGTAAGTTCTATTAAGTTGTAAGTTTGTTGTTTTGTGATTTACTTTAGATGTATGTATAGCTTGAATAAAATGTTAAAATACTTTTGTTGTCAAGGGTTAATTTCAGTATTTTAGAAACAAAGTATTAAAAGTTGCATTAATAATTCTGATTAATAACTCACATTCACAACAGTTGAAATGCAAAAGTTAAAATTTGTCAAGTTCTTTAAATTGGCTCTAAGTTCCATTTCTTGAATAGAAGAGCTGTTGACAAACATTAATTAAAACAGAGTAAATATGACACATGTACTAAAACATTTGACAAAATATTTTTGTGTGCTTGTATGTATTTCTGAACAACAACAAAAAAATAAGCACGGAAGTGTTTTGCTTCAGCTCACAATAATAAATCATATCTCTATTTCTGAACAATGTTGACAGATAATTTTATTTGAAAATACCTGTAAAGAATCTGTAATCCTGACTCACAGAATTAAATGAGCATAGGTATGTGTATATATCTATATGATTCACCCCATCTTCTCTCCAACAACTTTGATGGTACCAATATCTCTAACTGGTTGTGTTTCATTTATTAGTAAATAGAAATCATGGACTCAGGCTGGGAAGCATCCAAGTTTGTGTTGTTCAATTGTTATCTCCAGAGTTAGGGCAACCGTTTTCCTGGGAGAGTTGCTGGCCTTCCTCAGATCTGACCAGTGTGCTCTAGAAAGTTCCTGAAGAACTATGGCCATGACTAAATATCATTTGAATGTAAGAAATGTTCTTCCTTCTACACCTTTCCTCAGGGAACGTGATTTCCTCCAGATATCTGTTTCTTAATCAGTCACAATCCTGATCTTGACAGGGTCTGACAGAAACCTGTTGCTCCATGCCAAGAAGCCCCCACTGAAGTGCTGCATAGAATTCCCCTTTGACAGAAAGATAATAACTAATGACAATTTTCCTCATCTAATTTACCTCCACTAATTCCTTGAGGGTGAATGCCAGAAGTTTGCTTTGCTTTCTAATATTTCTAGGAAATAACTGGCCTCTGGAGTCAGGCTTTCTGATTTTCAGTCTCAGCTCCCCTTCTTATTAACCATGCTGCTAGTAACCTTTCTTTGCCTCAGTCTCCTCATTATGAAATGGAATAATAATAGCAACTGGCCTTTTAGGATAATTGTGAGGATAAGATGAGTTGAGGGTGTGTTAATTCATATAAACCACACTGAATAGTGCCTGGCACTTGATAAATGACCAGTAGGTCATTACTATCATTGTAGGATAGTGATATGTTCTCAGAGCAGTGATTTTAGATTGCACATCAGAAGTACTCAGTTAAGAAAAAAAATCACAGTATTTTAGCCTCAACCTAGACTTACTGAATTAGCATCTTGAGAAGTAACAACCCTCTATGTTTTCTTTTAAAAAACCCACAAGTGTTTCTGATATGGAACTGTGTAACTGACTACTTTATGGAAACACTATCATTCTAATGAGTGTTCAGGTTTGAGTAGTTATAAGCCAATCATGTACTAACAGTGACCATGCTGTGTTCTGTTGATTGTGGAGAGCTCATGTGAAAGGGTGAGATGAATGTTATCTATTTCATACACATGCCATGAAAACAGTAGGGTTGGAAAGAGGAACAGAAGGGGTCCATCAATGTTTAGCCATAAAAGAAAATGTAGACAGAGAAATCCAGATTTCTGTTAAGCTCCTTGGAATAAACCATTATTTCCTGGGGGATTGGTGGTAACCTGGTTGGGTCTATTTGAACCAGATGGTGCCTCTGAGTCTGTCTTTGTTTTCTCCAAGATTTCCCATAGTCCCTTCCAGACCACAATTGCATTCTATTCAGGATAAACTTCTCAAGTTATCCCCATTATTACTATTATGTAAGATTTACTAAAGGCAGTCAAGCACTATTTTTGTTGTTGCTATTTAGTCGCTCAGTCATGTCTGACTATTTGCAACCCCATGGACTGCAGCATTCCAGGCTTCCTTGTCCTTCACTATCTCCTGGAGTTTCCTCGAACTCATGGGCATTGAGTCAGTGATGCCATCCAATCATCTTGTCCTCTGTTGTCCCCTTCTCCTCCTACATTCAATCTTTCCTAGCATCACGATCTCTTCTAATGAGTCTGCTCTTCACATCAGGTGGCCAAAGTATTGGAGTTTCAGTATCAGTCCTTCTAATGAATATTCAGGATTGATTTCCTTAAGGATTGACTGGTTTGATCTCCTCACAGTCCAAGGGACTCTCAAGAGTTTTCTCCAAAAGCATGAATTTTTTGGCGCTCAGCCTTCTTTATGGTCCAACTCTCACATCTATACATGAGCACTGGAAAAACCATAGCTTTGACAATATGGATCTTTGTTGGCTAAGTAATGTCTCTGGTTTTTAATATGCTATGTCTTTCATAGCTTTTCTTTCAAGGAGCAAGCATCTTTTACTTTCATGGCTGCAATGTTTCCCCATCTATTTACCATGAAGTGATGGGACCAGATGCCATGATATTCGTTTTTTGAATGTTGAGTTTTAAGCCAGCTTCTTCAGTCTCATCTTTCATTCTCATCAAGAGGCTCGTTAATTTCTCTTTGCTTTGTGCCACAAGGGTGATGTCATCTGCATATGTGAGGTTATTGATATATCTCCCAAACACTATTTATTGGGAATCAAACATTGTCCTGTGGGCTTTGTATGATTTTATCACAACAGTGCAATGAACTGAAAACTGCTAATATCATCATTTTACCTATAAAGCCACACAATTTATAAATGATACAGCCAGGATATTAAACATTCTAACCTTAAAGAGTCAACCCCAGGGACACATTTATAACCACTACTCCGTGCTATTGCTCCCTCAACTTTACCTCTTCAGCAAGATCCTTTGAAATAAATACATCCTTTTATATAAACAACTGTTTCAAGAAACAAAAATATTCTTATCTGGTAATTTCTTTCTCTCTTCTGACTTATGTCTTCAGCTCCTAGATTTAGATACTAGCAAGCCTTTGACTGCATGGATCACAATCAACTGTGGAAAATTCTGAAAGAGATGGGCATACCAGACCACCTGACCTGCCTTTTGAGAAACCTGTATGCAGGTCAGGAAGCAATGATTAGAACTGGACATGGAACAACAGACTGGTTCAAAATAGGAAAAGGAGTATGTCAAGGCTGTATATTGTCACCCTGCTTTTTTAACTTTATGCAGATACATCATGAGAAATGTTAGGCTGGAAGAAGCACAAGCTGGAATCAAGATTGCTGGGAGAAATATCAATAATCTCAGATATGCAGATGACACCACCCTTATGGTGAAAGTGAAGAAGAACTAAAGAGCCTCTTGATGAAAGTGAAAGAGGAGAGTGAAACAGTTGGCTTCAAACTCAACATTCAGAAAACGAAGATCATGGCAAATGATCCCATCACTTCATGGCAGATAGATGGGGAAACAGTGGCTGACTTTTTCTGGGCTCCAAAATCACTGCAGATGGTGATTGCAGCTGTGAAATTAAAAGACGCTTACTCCTTGGAAGGAAAGTTATGACCAACCTAGACAGCATATTAAAAAGCAGAGACATTACTTTGCCAACCAAGGTCCATCTAGTCAAGGCTATGGTTTTTCCAATGGTCATGTATGGATGTGAGAGTTGGACTATAAAGAAAGCTGAGTGCCAAAGAATTGATGCTTTTGAACTGTGGTGTTGGAGAAGACTCTTGAGAGTCCCTTGGACCAACCAGTCCACCCTAAAGGAGATCAGTCCTGGGTGTTCATTGGAGGGACTGATGTTGAAGCTGAAACTCCAATATTTTGGCCACCTGATGTGAGGAGCTGACTCTTGAAAAGACCCTGATGCTTGGAAAGATTGAAGGCAGGAGGAGAAGGGGACAACAGAGGATGAGATGGTTGGATGGCATCATCGAGTTGATGGATATGGGTTTGGGTGGATTCCGAGAGTTGATGATGGACAGAGAGGCCTGGCGTGCTGTGATTCATGGGGTTGCAAACAGTCAGACATGACTGAGTGACTGAACTAAACTGAAGCCTCCTTAAGCTGAGATTGTCGTGCTTAGCATTTCAAGTTCAAATATTACTGAGAACTGTTTTCCATTTTCTTCCAAAAACTTACCGTGGGAGAAAAACAGCCATTTTTCCTTCAAGGTTCTTTCCTCCAGACATGATTAAATAATCTATATCAATAAATGTACTGAGCCAGGTGAAACAGAATTCCTAAGAAACCATAATTCTCATAAGTTTTAAGGCTGCTTCTCGCTTCAGTTTGTTCAGATAAAATACTTCACCTTAAATTCAACTTTGATCATATCTTTCTAATATTCTCTGCCCTTAGCACTTCTCAGATTTTCAGCACTTTGGTCTGACAAAGGATGTTTTATATATGTTTCTTTGTTTAGTGCTCAAGGCCTTCCAACAGATGGGGAATGTAGTACATAGCTGCTTCCTAGCCGTAATCAAACATGAACTTCTTCAAATTTTGAAAGAGCCACAGCTATTGTACTTAAATGAATTATTCTTCTCAACTTTTAGACTACTGAATAATTATATGGGCAAACCAACCCTGTACAACTGAAAGTGATTTTAACTTCTTCCACTTTTATGGAATGAAATTTACAGGTTTAAGGGATGCTTCTGATCATAGAGCCTTTCTAGTTGGGATTACAAAAAAGAATAAAAATGTTATTAACCTCAACAAAATAAACAGTAAAATGACAGCAATGGAAAGACAGAGTGGGGTAGAGTTCAAGGGTTGAGGAGTTAATATGCTCATCTTAAAAATCTTTGTGGTTGACAGAGCAAGAAATAGAAATATAGATATGGTATTTATAAGTATACAAGTACCACTAAGAGTAGTTAAAATTGTATTGTTAAGAGGAGCATGATATAAATGAACCAAATATTAACCTATTATAGCTGAATTTCAAAAGTTAATGTTAAATAATCCAATAAAAATGAGCATATATCCATTTAAGCAATAATAGTTTATTGTTTACAGTTATGGAATGATAACAATCAAGTATACACACCTGAGGAACTTGACATNAAAATAAATTTTAAAAAAATGTTTTTAGGTTTAGTATATTTGAAATAGATATAGTTTTTTAAATTGTTCTATGCTTCCTGTATAATCAAAGACAGGCACAGAGTGTGTATGTTAAACTTCAGGAAGCTTCAGATTTAGTCATTTTTCTTAACACTTTTTCTAATATCACAATGGTTTACTTAATTTCATTTTTAAATTTTATGTAATTTAAGTCAAAGTAGTTAGACAGTTTTACAATTGTTTAACAGTAGAAGCTAAACAAGGTATGTCTGAGTGAAGTAAGGTTTGCTTATTTATTTATTAGTGTAAAAGTAATAAAATAATCAGCCTTATAATTTTGCCATAAAATTTGATAAGGAACATAAAACCAAGATTATAATACTGTTTGAATTTGGAGACTGCAATTTTTTTTTTTAAATCTCATTTTGGAATGTGACTCTTTTGGATTCCAAACAAAATATTTTGACCCTAGGCAAAAAATCTTTCATCTGAGCTCTGTCTTGAATTTTCTAAGATTTGTCATAATCAAGACTTGGAGTGAAAGCATAAAACATTATTCAGATATGCATTATGTCCTTAATCTTGTAATTGAAGAGCAAGAATCCTAGAGAAGTGCAGAATTGCTGTATTCCACATAGACTCCTCAGAAATTGTATTTTCAACATATGTAAAACGTTTCCCACCAGCAAGACAATTTTGGCCAAAGGTGGTAGAGGGATCAACTTCAAAAAACTTTAAGATTTAGGCATTAAAGTTTCTATAAATCATTATCCTTAAAACTTTTCTTTTAGAAATCAGTATGTTATCAGTGAGCATCGAATTAATGTGACCTTGCATACTGAAGTCATTTCTCTAGGTATTATTAAACTTATGCATGAAAAAGATTTTTTCTTACCTCCTTTACTTCTTTTAATTTTTTTTTTTCCCCCGCTGTGCTGGGTTATAGTTGCAACATGCAGGATCTTTAGTTGCAGCATGCAAACTCTTAGTGATATGTGACATGTAGTTCCCTGACCAGGAATCAAACCCAGGCCATATTGTGTGATATATGTGTAAATAATATGTGTTGTATTAGTTCTTGAGAGCTATTATCAAGTTCAGCTGCCTAACTGAAGGAAACATGGTCAGCTTATGAGGAGTTGTCATAGGCATTAATAATTTAAGCTGATTGACTGTTCGGTGATGAAATTATAATAACAGTAATTAATAAAGACAATAGAAAGTCTTGCATAAACGTATATTGATGGCAGTGTGGAGAATAATTCTCTCTAGTGCACTTTGAAACCCTGGCATGTCATATAAGCTTTGTCTGCTTTGTTAATATTGCTTCCATGACAGAAATTCAATTTAGGAAGGAAGTTCTAAGACCAATGCATCTGTTACCTGCTTTGTGAAGCACTGTATTGAAAACTCATACCTATTAGCCATCATGATGAGAAGACATTCCTGATGATAGCACACATGAGTGACATGGGATTGGTCCCCTCAAATAACTGTCCCAAATGAGCTTAGATAATTTTGCCACTTAAACATAATGAAAACCATGTCATAAAATGTTGCTCTTTAGATCACATTTTTTTAAGCATCCTTCATTACCTGCTCCTTTTATAGATTTCCTTTATCTTTGTTTGTGTTCTGATTACAGTGAGTCAATACTAAATGGCTTTTTGCCATAAGCATGTGTACTTGAGAATTTTTTGCTTTTCACTTACAGAATTGGCTTCTAGTTGAGCAGATATATGCAAAAAGATTGATTTGTCTGGCAGTGCTTTCCCTTTACCTGAGTTGTTGTTCAGTTGGATTGACTCATATAGATGGATACTGGTGCTGTCCGTGATTCGCCCTTGACATCTCAAAGACTCTGAAGGATTCACCTAACTTTATTATTGCTGTTTACAGTTTATCTCTTGACAATCACATTTTCACAATAAACTGCACTGAGGAAAGTAACCTTCCGGCATTTATACTGCTGACTTCTTTCCCTGAGATTGAATTCAATCTAGAATGCTTTTATGAAACACCTACTAACATCCGGCTGCAAGAAAAGCTGTTCTGTGTCTAGCAGTGAAGACAGATTGATAACTACATGACAAAAAAAAAAAAAAATGCAGAAACGTACAAAGTTTTAATGGAGTATCTATAGTGGAGAAAATGAAAACTTGACTTTTTCAGTGGAAGAGCCTTGATTGGGGTAGTCAAAGAAACCCTAGTAAGGTAATATTTAAACTAGACTTTGAAGCATGCATGTATTTTAACTGTATATAGTAAGTCTTGCATGTTGCCTGATTAAAGATCTTTATTTCCAGGGAATACGACATCTCTAAATGTCCTTGAAAGTACAATTCTGTTTTAAAATTAACATAATGAGTGGAAGCAGCACTTTTTAAATACAGATACTACAGGTGAACTCTTCACAGACTAGGATGAGGGCTAACAGGATCATCTCTCTTCAACCATGGTCTAGGAAACCCAGAGTAACTTAAAACCATATGAAAAAGTAATAGATTATTAGCCTGAGAGAATTTAGGAGTTTTATTGGCTTTCTGATATCCAATAACAAGGTCTAAGCTTCTGTCACTGAAGTATTTACTAATCCCATATTTGTATCCATCTTTCCCCACCATGACATTCTAAATAGAGTTTATTTCTGTTTAGAATCTAGACTCTTGATATTCCATAGGCTAAAACCATATTCCTTAGTACTTCAGGATATATATTAATAATCCCAGTTGACCACTATGAGTGATTTCAGCCTCACCAGGCATCAGGTTTACCCATGGAAATTTTTTTTTTTTTTTTAATTCAGAACCTTGAGCCTAACATTGAATATTTTGCTGTAGTAAGTCTGGGGAAGAAAAACAAAGCAAGGAATTTGAATCAACTAAATTACATATTCAGGTTGGCAGCCTGGAAACCATTGATTTAGATTTTGTATACTAGTGGGTGAAACATGCCTTTCTTACATTTTCTAGTCTGTGCGTTTGTTTTCAGGGGCTATGATTAGCTCCCAAACAAAAATATTTCAGAACTTAAAAAACTTGAGATACTTCATAATGAAATTCTTCATGAGTACTCAGAACCAGTCAGCCATTTTTGCCTTGAGCAGCCCTGGCAGAAGTTGATGGAGGAGTAAGTGTGAATGTTTTATATTCCTCCTTGTTCACTTCCAATTCTATTTTCCTGTTAACATCTGGATGATTAATACCTTATTAATATTCTGCCATAGGAAGCTCTTAATTTATCGAGGTTGAACACCTTGCTATCAAACTATCAGGATTGGCATCCCCAGTTGTAACTGAACTGTCTTTTCTGTGATATGTATCATGTCACATTTCTGTATTTTTAATATCAGGGTTTTTTTTTTTTGCTTCAGAACCACCTCCAAGTCATGTAATTTCTTTCAAAGTCATTTACACTAGAAACCTGAGGCTTACCCTAATTCCTAAATCCTAGAGGACCCGCTTCATCTTTTCTCCTCCAGTCTTCCCTATGTGAGTAAGTGACAACACCTTCAACCCAGTGCTTTGGAAAAAACTCCAGGAGTCATTCTGGAGATTTCCCTTTAAGTTCTAGCCCACCCTCATTTTCAGCTCTCTGAAACCCTTATTCATCCGACTCTGTAATTCATTCTGAGTCAATCCTCTTGTCTCTGACTCCTAGGCAGTCAACTTACACCACTGGTATTGCCATTGCTACATTATCTCCATTCCTTTATCCACGGAGTAGCAAGAGGGGACTTCAGAAAACATATGTATACTAATGGCACTACTCAGTAACAATTTCCCAGTAGATTCTAATTGCATTAATTGACACGAAAAATCATTACCTTGTTCTTGCCTGGAGAATCCCAGGGATGGCGGAGCTTGGTGGGCTGCCACCTCTGGGGTCGCACAGGGTCGAACACGACTGAAGTGACTTAGCAGCAGCAGCAGCAGCAGTAGGTAATCAACGATATGACTTCTGCCCACCTCTTTTACCATATGTACCACATTCCCACAAGCTCACTAAGTTCAAACACACAGGTCATAATACTGTCCTTTGGACACTGAAGTTCCTACCCTCTGGACCGCTGACCTTTTATCCTCTGAGGTACTTAACTCCTGACTGACTAATCAGTCAAGTTAATCAAGTCTAAATTAACAGAGCAACCGCCACAGTCAGATAGCTTCACTAATCAACCTAACTAATACATTCTGTCTCCATACTTTATCCCATCTAATTGATTCATGGAACTTATTTTTTTAAATTGTATACTTAATCAAAATTTTCTCCCAGTGAAATGTAAGATTTTGTCTGTCCCGTTATTACAATATCTCTCATCCTGTAAAAGTATCATATATGTTGTAAATACATAATAAATACTATTTGAATACATGAATAAATACATTTCAATGAATGATAACTTTAATCCTAGACTTTTTTCCCCATTCTATAATCTCCTGAATTATAAGAGGACTTTGGTATATTTTCTTTTTTAAGCATCCAGTTATTAATATTCTATAATTCTACTTTCCCCAATTTTGTTGTTGTTCAGTTGCTCAGCCATGTCCAACTCTTTGTGACCCCATGAACTGCAGCACACCTGGTTTCCCTATCCTTCAACATCTCCTGGAGTTTGCTCAAACTAATGTCCACTGAGTCAATGATGCCATCCAATCATCTTATCTGTTGCTCCCTTCTCCTCCTGCCTTCAATCTTTCCCAGCATCTTGGTCTTTTCCAATAAGTTGGTTTTTCACATCTGGTGGCTAAAGTATTGGGGTTTCAGTATCAGTCCTTCCAATGAATATTCAGGATTAATTTTATTTAGGATTGACAGGTTTGATCTCCTTGCATTACAAGGGACCCTCAAGAGTCTTCTCCAGCAACACAATTCAAAAGCATCAATTCTTCAGCACTCAGCCTTCTTTATGGTCCAACTCTCACATCCAAATGACTACTGGGAAAGCCATAGCTTTGACTAGACGGACCTTTATCGGCAAAGTAATGTCTCTGCTTTTTAATACGCTATCTAGGTTGGTCATAGCTTTTCTTTCAAGGAGCAAGCATCTTAATTTAATGGTGGCAGTCACTGTCCACAGTGATTTTGGAGCCCAAGAAAAAAATCTGTCACTGTTTCCATTGTTTCCCCACCTATTTGCCATGGAGTAGTGGAACTAGATGCCATGATCTTCGTTTTTTGAATGTTGAGTTTTAAGCAAGCTTTTTAACTCTCCTCTTTCATCCTCGTCACGAGGCTCTTTAGTTCTTCTTTGCTTTCTGCCATGGTATCATCTGCATATCTGATGTTATTGATGCTTCTCCTGGCAATATTGGTGATTGTTTGATGTAGCCCAGCATTTCTCATTATGCACTCTGTGTGTAAGTTAAATAAGCAGGGTGACAATACATAGCCTTGATGTACTTCTTTCCCAGTTCTGAACCATTTATTGTTCATCCAGTTCCAGTTCTAACTGTTGCTTCTTGGCATGCATACAGGTTTCTCAGGAGGCAAGTAAGGTGGTCTGGTAGTCCCATCTCTTTAAGAGTTTTCCACAATTGGTTGTGATCCACATAGTCAAAGTGGAGAAGGGAATGGCAACCCACTCCAGTATTCTTGCCTGGAGAATCCCATGGACAGGGGAGCCCAGTGGGCTAAAGTTCATGGGCTTGCAAAGAGTCAGACACAACTAAAGCAACTTAGCATACATGCACACACATAGTTAAAGGCCCATTTTGATTATTCTGCAATTCATCTTACACAAAATTGCCAAAGTTAAATTTCTAAACCAGTAAGATGATAAATTTTTACAGTTCCCCAAATCCGTAGGATCAGAGAAGGCAAAGGCACCCCACTCCAGCACTCTTGCCTGGAAAATCCCATGGACGGAGGAGCCTGTGGGCTGCAGTCCATGGGGTCACTAAGAGTCAGACACGCCTGAGCGACTTCACTTTGAATTTTCACTTTCACGCATTGCAGAAGGAAATGGCAACCCACTCCAGTGTTCTTGCCTAGAGAATCCCAGGGATGGGGGAGCCTGGTGGGCTGCCATCTATGGGGTAACACTGAGTCGGACATGACTGAAGCTACTTAGCAGCAGCAGCAAATCCATAGGATAAAGTCAAAAGTCCTGATCAGGATCTAAAGGCATTTTATATATTTCTACCTTCATTTTCTACTACTTCCTCCTTATGAACCCTACTATCAAATCTCATAAAACTATGTATAGTCTCAGATATTCCATAATATTTTTCTATCCATGATTTTGCCCATGTGAGTATATTATTTCTATGAAGGTTCACCTCATGTCCGTTCTCCCCTCTTCATGGGCAGTTAGTAATTGTACAAGTCTCTATCTTAGCATTTATTGTGCCATATGGTAATTAACTCTTTATGTGCTGTTCTAGTCCTGGAAAGTAACATAGTGATCAGCATATATCCAATGTGGAAATTGAATGACAGATGGATAGATGGATGGATTGATAGATGGATGGATGATTGGAAGGAAGATAGCTTCCTACTAATCCAAAAGCATCATGTTCACAGAATTCTTTTTAAAATCATCTGAATTTTGCCTTGACACAGCCCTCTGTGCTAAGCTCTTTGTGCTAAGGGCTTAACACTATCTATCAAACTTTGTGTTAGTTGATGGTACTCCCAGGTAGCTCAGTGGGTAAAGAACCTGCCTACAATGCAGGAGACACTGGAGATACGGGTTCAGTTCCTGGGTTGGGAAGATCCCCTGGAGGAGGGCAAGGCAAACCACTCCAGAGAATAGCTGAGAGAATCCCATGGAAAGAGGAGCCCGGTGGGCTAGAGTCTATAGGCTGCAAAGAGTCGGACACGACTGAAGCAACTGAGCACAGCAAACAGCACCATTTGATAAGAGGGATTAATCAGAAGAACTATTTCCTTAGTTCAGATGTCACACATCATAATAAACACTGCAAAACTGGAAAATGTTTTACTTTGTTCTAAAAATGAAACAACAAAACTGAGAGTTTTTGCTTCTAGGTTATTAACTTAATAATATTAAATGAGAAAACTCTTTAGGTTTCTAAGAATTGTCTAAGCCGAGTTGCCTTCTATGGTGTCAATCAGTTTTACAAGCACATGGTGCTCTGCTTTAGATTTATCCCATATGCTGTCGTTTTATACTGGATTTATGTAACCTTTTTACTGCACAGTATTGAATTGATATCCTTTGCACAGGTAACAGTAATTGAACTGTAATTACACGTTGTAATTACATATTGAAATGTTAATAATTTGGGCATATTGAGTTGCATAAGGTATATAATTAACATCAGTTCATCTATTTTTTTCATTTGATTTGGCAACTAGAAAATTTAGAATTACATGTATGACTTGTATTTTATTACAGCTGTAGTTCTTTTTTCCAAAATGTCTGTTATTTGTTAACAGCTGTCATTTCTGACTCACACAAAGTTTATCCCCATGATGCTACCCTGTTTCTAGGACTTCCTCCTTTCATCATATTTTCTTTTGTCAGTATTAAACAGTTAAATCAGATGAGTGTCTCTATTTACCTTAACTCTCCCAAGTCATAATAATTAAGTGCCTCAGTTTCATTTTTACCTCCACTACCTGAAAAATCTAGAGATTATTTATTTCCAAAATTTTGTATTATGCTCCACTTTAGTATCAGAACAAATATAGCTTTAGTTTTTTATTTAAATTTCATTCAGCTTTATTTGTAAATATTTGACTTTGCATTATGTCCTATGTATAAGATCAGCCTTACACAGTTTGAGACATTTATGATTTTTATGTTTACTGTTTGTTTATAGAAAGGCAAGTTCAGTTTTTGAACATTTTTATGTTTTGTTTTTTTTTTAATTCAGCTGAATGAAATTTATGTTTCTAAATAGGTCTGCTTATTCAGGCACAAACATATCCCTATAAAACATCCTAATGTTAGGGTCACATTTGTCTTGACATATGACAGGAGGTGGACTTTGGCGTTAAGGAGTAAGCGTAGGTCAAGAGGAAAGAGACTAGATCATCAGGTAGAATCAGCCACTGGGTTGTGTGTATCAAATTTGTTCATCTTCCTCACCTCTGATACCATGTCTTATTTTAGGACTTTCTTGTCTCTACTTGGATGACAAAAAATCTAACCACTATCCTTCAATACTTCCTCCATCAAATTTTCTAATTCCACACAGTACAAGAGAGGTGATTAAATATTTGTAATCTTAAAATACCACTTTTCTAAGTAAGAGCCCCTGTTAATCTTTAACTATGAGCTCATTAAGCACAGAGACAAAGTCTAAACCCTTTGACAGGACACTCGTGGCTTCCATGCATTTGCATTTGTGGCTGCTTCTCCAACCTTGTGTCTTGCTGGCTCCTTTTTGTGTTGTGCTAAGTCGCTTCAGTCATGTCCAACTCTGCAATACCCTGGACCATAACCTCTAGCCTCCTCTGTCCATGGGACTCTCCAGGCAAGAATACTGGAGTGGGTTGCCATGCCTTCCATCAGGGGATATTCCCGACCTAGGGATTGAACCCATATCTCCTGCGGCTCTGGCATTGCAGGTGAATTCTTTACCACTGAGCCACAGGGGAAGCTCACTTTCTACTTCCTGGCATATTTTCTAGTGGCATCAATTGCATCTTCTTCTTTCTCATCTCTATACTCGGGACCTCTGTTTGCCATTGCTCAATTCTTTGGCAGTTCTCTCCTTAAGAACGTGTTACTTTACCTATCATTTTTAAAACAATTTTATTATGAATCTGTTTATTATAAATCACCCACTTGAGTATTCTAGGGCTGAGATCTTGCCTTATTTTTTATGGCTAAGTTTCTTCATCAGAAAAACAAAGGGACTTCCCTGGTGGTCCAGTGGTTAAGACACTGTGCTACCATGAAGGAGGCATGGGTTTGATCCCTGGTCGGGGAACTAAGATTCCCCATGACACATGGTATGGCACCCCTCCCCCCAAAAAAGAAAAATAAGGATGACACATTATTTTGTAGGAGGATTGAATGAGTTAATGCATGTACCTGGTGGATAGTCAATGTTCACTGTGTTAGTTATGTTGAGCTTTTTATTGTCATCATTGTAATTATCAATAACAGTAGTAATTTGTTATTGTCACATCATTGACACACATTAGACACTCAGTAAAGTGTGTAGACTGAATAAAATTAGGTAATCAACTTGATTGAGGAATGCAGGAATAAAGGACAGGAGGAGAACTGATTGAATTAAGAAAGACAGAACAGTATAAAGAATGACTGAGGCCAGAAAACTTCAGCTAAAACTAGTCATGCCTGCATCCTTGTCTGAACCTCAATCATTCAATTTGACTGTCCCGTAAGGAGTCATTTTTCACATAGTCATTATAAGTTCCCTCAGAGACCATAGTAAGTATTAGGTGATGTTGGATAGGACTAAAGGAGCATATGTAGTACTGAAATGAGACTTTTCAATGTACGCTCTATAGGAATATCCTGATTTACTTCCTACAGTTCAGTACTACTAATTTGACTCTTTTCTGCTTGAAAAGTGAAAGTGAAAGTCTCTCAGCCATGTCTGCCTTTTTAAATGTACAACACTATACAGTCCATGGAATTCTCCAGGCCAGAATACTGGAGTGGGTAGTTGTTCCCTTCACTAGGGGTTCTTCCCAACCCAGGAATCAAACCCAGGTCTCTCGCATTGTGGGCAGATTCTTCACCAGCTGAGCTACAAAGGAAGCCCAAGAATACTGGAGTGGGTAGCCTATCCCTTCTCCAGGGGATCTTCCCAACTCAGGAATCAAACCAAGGTCTCCTGCATTTCAGGTAGATTCTTTACCAACTGAGCTATCAGGGAAGCCCCTATCCTGCTTAAACAATAAATAAAGTAGATAAGGTAATTTTTAAAACAACCAATAAAGATGTTAGCAATTTTTACTAAATTTTCAATTAAATGAAAGAGAGTCTATATTAGTTCAGTTCCATTCAGTCATTCAGTTCTGTTCAGTCGCTTGGTTGTGTCTGACTCTCTGTAACCCCAAGGACCACAGCACACCAGGCCTCCCTGTCCATCACCAACTCCTAGAGTTTACTCAAACCCATGTATTGAGTCAGTGATGCCATCCAACCATCTCATCCTCTGTTGTCCCCTTCTCCTTCTGTCCTCAATCTTTCCAAGCATCTGGGTCTTTTCAAATGAGTCAGCTCTTCGCATCAGGTGGCCAAAGTATTAGAGTTTCAGCTTCAACATCAGTCCTTCCAATGACTATTTAGGACTGATTTCTTTAGTTGGATCTCCTTGCAGTCCAAGGGATTCTCAACAGTCTTCTCCAACACCACAGTTCAAAAGCATCAGTTCTTCAGCACTCAACTTTCTTTATGGTCCAACTCTCACATCCATACATGACTACTGGAAAAACCATAGCCTTGACTAGATGTACCTTTGTTGGCAAAGTAATGTCTCTGCTTTTAATATGCTGCCTAGTTTTGGTCATAACTTTTCTTTCAAGGAGCAAGCATCTTTTAATTTCATGGCTGCAGCTGCCATCTGCAGTGATTTTGCAGCCTCCCCAAATAAAACCTTTCACTGTTTCCCCATCTATTTGCCATGAAGTGATGGGACCAGATACCATGATCTTAGTTTTCTGAATGTTGAGCTTTAAGTCAACTTTTTCTCTTTCCTCTTTCACTTTCATCAAGAGGCTCTTTAGTTCTTCTTTGCTTTCTGCCATAGTCTATATTATGAGGTTTCTAAAAACAGCATTAATAACCAAAAGGTCATTTCATAAAAAGTTGTAAAACAAAAAATGAGTGCTGTGTGCATGCTAAGTCACCTCAGTCATGTCCTACTCTTTGCATCCCTATGGACTGTAGCCTGCCAGGCTCCTGTGTCCATGGAGTTCTCCAGGCAAGAATACTGGAGTGGATTACCATGCCCTCCACCAGGGGATCCTCCTGACCCAGGTATCGAACCCACCTCTCTTATGTCTCCTGCATTGGCGGGTGGATTCTTTGCCACTAGCATCATCTGGGAAGCCTGCTATGTGTGCTTGATCCTGTCCAACTCTTTGTGGCCCCGTGCACTGCAGCCTGCCAGGCTTCTCTGTCCATGGAATTTCCCAGGCAAGAACACTGGAGTGGGTTATCATGCCCTTCTCTAGGGGGTCTTCCCCACCTAGGGACTGCATCCTTCATCTCCTGCATTGGCAGACAGATTCTTTACCATTTGAGCCATTGGGAAGCCCAAAATGAATTATTCCATATTAATTAGTAACTAGTTCTTTGTACCTGGCACTCATGATATTATTCCATAAGCATGATATGTTGACTTATAGGATGGACCTAGTTCCTGGGATTTTAAGTATGTATTAGTACTTTCCCTGTTGCTCAGATGGTAAAGAATCTGCTTACAATGCTGGAGACCAGGGTTCAATCCCTGGGTCAGGAAGATCCTCTGGAGAAGGGAATGACAACCCACTCCAGTATTCTTGCCTGGAGAATCCCATGGACAGAGGAGCCTGGCTGGCTATAGTCCATGGGGTCGAAAGAATCAGACACAACTGAACTAACACTACTACTATGAGAAAAATAGAACTTAGTCTGAAAAATTAGTCTGTGTACTTATTGCTGTTGTTTAATTGCTAAATCATGTCTGACTCTTGAGAAGCCATGGACTGTAGCCTGCCAGAATCCTCTGTCCATGGGATTTCCCAGGCAAGAATACTGAAATGGTTTGCTAGTTCCTCCTCCAGGGGGTGTTCCCATCCCAAGGATCAAACTTTTTTCTCCTCCATTGGCAGGCAAATTCTTTAGGGAAGCCCAATCTGTATATTCCTTTTATCTAAAAATAAAGATAGCAGTATTGAATATAAATTATTATAAATTTAATGTTTAAAATAGTGTGTGAAATCTAATAATAGTAGATAACTTTATTGATCATTTATTATGTTTTCATATTTAATATTTGTAATAATATGGGCCTAAGATTAAGTATGTTACCTGGAGACATGAAGTCATAGAAACACAAGGTTCAACTTAGATCTGTTTGACCCTGGAGTCTGATATTTGAAGCATTTCACTCTGTTTTAGTCACTTATGTGTGAGCATGTATGTATATGTAGCTTATTGAATATTCATGTCTAGAAGCATGCTAGTCATACTTTAGATGAACATCATATATTTTTATTATGTCAAATGCCCTCAAGTGTCATGGCTCTTCAAAATCTCTTATCATAATTTATCTTTATGATCCCTTTGAATCTATGCATATTTTTATATCCCATCTAAATACTGTTTATAATATCCATGATGTGTTATATGCATTGAAATAAAAAGTAGAAATTCTTTTTATTTCATTTAACTTGGCGTTTGTTGTGGTACAAGGGGTACCCATAATGATAGTACTTAAGAATTTGATGAGTACGGCCATATATCCCCTTTATATTTCTTTGTATGACTTTAAAAATGCTGGTTAAGTCCATTCTACCTTGTCCTAATCCCAGATCAAAGAATCAGAATCTTGGGGAGTTGAGGTATTAAAAGAAAGACAGGGAGAATTATAATTTTCTGAAGGAAAAAACGAAAATTTATGAAAGTTCAGGGAAAAATTAATAAATGGGGTTTCTGGATAAAGTGAGAATACCCAAATCCTTCATGAAAGGCAATTTAATTAAATCTCAGGGTACATGGGGCTCTACTGTTACGGTTTTTGTTGACCTAATTTTTGGTCACAAACCTCAAAGGAAGATTTAATGAAAGCTCAGATTCTTTCCTTCCAGGCAAAATGTATATTTGCAAGTAAATACAATTTTTTTCATATAATTTCTAGGGATAGGACCCGAAGGATGGACCTTAGGTTAATAACTTCTGGCTAAATCTATAAATTAGGATTCACTTTATAGAAGTGCATTCAGCATCCACTCTTTCCTGCTAATGATTTTTTTCCTCCTAAGCCATAACCTTTTTTTGTTTGTTTGTTTACTGATTTAGCACTCATCTTCTCCCATAATTTATTAATACATAATGCTGATGCTAATCTCTCCAGCTCTGCTAGAAAGTTTGTTTCCAGTGAAAAGTTACAAAAAATGTCCAACCTTTCAAATATTGTCTTGCATGCCCAGGACAGTATTTGTACATTTTCTGAGTAATCATTGCTAGTTTCTTCAAATCCAGTTGTATTTCTGTACATCACTCATGACAAAATTAGTAAATTTAAACTTGTTGAAGGATATTATGTCAACTTTCTATCCTAGTTTTTACATTAGAGTGATATGCAGTCTTTCTGTATTTTAACTTTCTGACATGTTTATATAAAAATTATAGATCATTGAATTCCTTCCTTGAATATATAGGTCATATATCTTAACAATAGTGTTTATAGTTTTTTTCCTGTTTTTTATATTTTTCTCATATTTTATAAATAGTTACTGGAAAATGCTCACAACATTTGGTGATAAGTGCATTTTAACTAGTAACATTTTACTAATTTATAAGCTTACAGAAGATATGTGCCCAGGAATTTGCTAGATACTTGGAATACAGTATGATTGACCCAAAATAGACTGTGTCTCAGTGAGGTCTATAATTTAGAAGAAGATAGCTTGTAAATCATTAAGCCACTAAAGGGACATGTAATTATATAGTTATTTATAATAAATGAAAATGAGAGAATGACAGAGTATTATGAGGTAAGATAATATATGAAGGGACTTATTTCACAAGCATATTTTTGGGGTAATATATATTTATAACATTGGGGGAATTTATGTATTTAAGCTGAGGATAGTAGAATGACTAGCTTCTGGCCTGGTGAAAAATGGAGAATAAAATTTGCGTTAAAGAGAAAAACCTGACGAAGCTGGGACAATCTTGGCACATTTAAGGAAGTAAATGAAGGCTAATATGCATACATATATAAATTATTGGGAGAATGTCAGACAGTGTGATTTGAGATATAGGCCTGATCCATATTATGCAAGCTCTTGAGGGCTGTGTTAAAAAGTTTGTATCTCATTATGTGTAATGAGGGCCATTTAATGGTTTCACAGTGGTGGATTATATGATCATAATTCCATTTTAAAAATATTGGGTGAATGGTTTATGAAAAATGGGTTGGAATTGGGCAAATATGGTGGCAGGTATTGATTAAAACAATGTACACCATGAGAATTGTGAGTTAAGTTTTATTTGAAGCAAAGTGAGGACTGCAGCCCAGGAGACAGTACCTCAGATAGCCCAAAGAGGCAGTGGGGTAGGGTCAATATGTAGATTTTGATGAAGAGTTATGCAATCAAGCATTTAATTATCAAAAGGTTTTCTGCTAGTCATGAGGAGCTGATATCACCATGAAGGGATTTAGTGCTTTTTTAGGTAGGAGGAGATACAAGAATTGGGAGCATGAAATCAGTTCCTGAAAAATACCAAACTATGTAAAGATCTGTTCTGCCAGTTTCCCTGGAGCATGAGCGCCTCACTCTCCTCCCTGAACTGCCTTCAGGGTGTGTCGAAAGTCAACAGATGCAGCAGCACAGGGTTCAGTCTCCACAGAGGCAGATGGCAAATGCACCTGGCAAGTGCCAGTTTGCAGCTGACACAAGGAAAGTGTTTAGGAGGCTATTTTTCTAGTACCGTTAAGTGAATTAATGGTGATTTGAACTAAGAAGGTATGGTGATGATAAGAGTAGATAAATTCAAGATATATTTAGGAAATATAGTTAACATACTGAAGGTAAGTAAAGGCAGTATTAAAACTGACTTTTGGAAGTATTGCTGACCTGGGTAGTATATATATATCAAATATATACACTGGTGGCTAATTCTGCAACCACATGTGGAGAGAGAAATCAGTAAAGAGAAAAATTGAGCCCAGATGGAGGAGAGAGGGTTGCAACTTTTAGCCCCATCCCCTAACCTCCATGCAGGGAAGATGGGCTAGAGATTGAGCTCAGTCACCACTGGTCAATGATTTAACAAATCATACCTATGTGATGGAGACTCCATGGAAACCATAAAATCCCTAAAGGAAAGAGAGCTTCTGTGTTGGTCACCACATGGAGATGTGGAGAGAGCTGCACCCTTGGGGACAGCATGGAGGCTCCAGGCCCTTCCTTCATACTTTGCATCACTTTTATCTGGCTGTTCCTAAGTTATATTCTCATATAATATACTAGTAATTCAGTAAGTAAACAGTTTCTCTGAGTTCTGTGAACTGCTCTATAAAATTACACCCAAGGAGGAAGTTTCGTGAACATTTGATCTAGAGCAAATCAATCAGAAGCACAGATAACAACCTGAACTTGTGAGGTTGGGGGTAGGTAGTCTCTTGGAACTGAGCCCTTAAATTGTAGGCTCTGACTCCCAACTCTAGGTAGCTAGTGTCAGAACTGAGTTAAATTGTAGGATATCCAGCTGTGTCCCAGGATTGCTTGACATTTGAAACACTATCCCACATTTGGTGATTAGAAGTGACAAAAGTGAAACTGAATTTTGAGAGTAGAGAAGACACCCTGGGGGAATATTTTTCTTTACAATTTGATACTCAAGACTAGATTCAGAGTGTGTCATCACTAGAAACTATTGTAGCTGAAGGTGTGACTGAAGGCTGTTCATTCTTCAGTTCAGTCGCTCAGTGGTGTCCAACTCTTTGCACCCCCATGAATCGCAGCACGCCAGGCCTCCCTGTCCATCACCATTTCCCGGAGTTCACTCAGACTCACATCCATCGAGTCAGTGATGCTATCCAGCCATCTCATCCTGGGTCGTCCCCTTCTCCTCCTGCCCCCAATCCCTCCCAGCATCAGAGTCTTTTCCAATGAGTCAACTCTTCACATGAGGTGGCCAAAGTACTGGAGTTTCAGCTTTAGCATCATTCCTTCCAAACAAATCCCAGGGTTGATCTTCAGAATGGACTGGTTGGATCTCCTTGCAATCCAAGGGACTCTCAAGAGTCTTCTCCAACACCACAGTTCAAAAGCATCAATTCTTTGGCGCTCAGC
>SJYQ01009056.1:73535-96753 GCA_006410935.1 Redunca redunca | reverse complement strand
TTTGTACATTCTTTTTTTGCAGTATTTATAATTCTCTTCCATTATTAATTGACAAATCTTTCTATCAGGTAATGCTGTTTTTCCCATCCTTTCTTGATTAATGTTGTAAAATAAATTGATCTTTTGGGCCTTTGTCCTTCTTCTGTTTATTAAATTACTATTTACATACAATATAATATATCCATAATAGTCAGTGCTCTGTACAAAGCAAAGACGGGCACAATAAAGTACAGAAATGGTATGGACCTAACAGAAGCAGAAGATATTAAGAAGAGGTGGCAAGAATACACAGAAGAACTGTACAGAAAAGATAATCATAACACAGATAACCACAATGGTGAAGTCACTCACCGAGAGCCAGATATCCAGGAATGCGAAATCAAGTGGGCTTTAGAAAGCATCACTATGAACAAAGCTAGTAGAGGTAATGGAATTCCATTTGCGTTATTTCAAATCCTGAAAGATTATGCTGTGAAAGTGCTGCACTCAATATGAGAGAACATTTGGAAAACTCAGCAGTGGCCACAGGACTGGAAAAGGTCAGTTTTCATTCCAATCCCAAAGAAAGGCAATGCCAAAGAATGTTTAAGTTACTGCACAATTGCACTCATTTCACACAGCAGCAAAATAATGCTCTCAGTTCTCTAAGCAGGCTTCAACAGTATGTGAACTGTGAAATTCCAGATGTTCAAGCTGCATTTGGAAAAGGCAAAGGAACCATAGATCAAATTGCCAACATCTGTTGGATCGTCAAAAAAGCAAAAGAGATCCAGAAAAATATCTACTTTTGCTTTATTGACTACACCAAAGCTTTCAACTTTATGGATCACTGCAAACTATGAAAGATTCTTAAAGAGATGGGAACACCAGACCACCTGACCTGCCTCCAGAGAAATATGTATGCAGGTCAAGAAGCAACAGTTAGAACTGGACACGGAAAAACAAACTGGTTCCAAATAGGAAAAGGAGTATGTCAAGGCTGTATATTGTCACCCTGATTATTTAATTTATATGCAGATTACATCATGCAAAATGCCAGGCTGGATGAAGCATAAGCTAGAATCAAGATTGCCAGGAGAAATATCAATAACCTCAGATATGCAGATGACACCACCTTTATGGCAGAAAGCAAAGAACTAAATAGCCCCTTGATGAAAGTTAAAGAGCAGAGTGAAAAAGTTGGCTTGAAACTCCATATTCAGAGAATGAAGTTTATGGCATCTGATCCTATCACTTCATGGCAAATTGATGGGGAAACAATGGAAGCAGTGACAGACTTTTTCAGGGGCTCCAAAATCACTGCAGATGGTGACTTCATTCATGAAATTAAAAGACGCTTGGTCCTTGGAAGAAAAGTATGACCAACCTAGACAGTATATTAAAAAGCAGAGACATTGCTTTGCCAACAAAGGTCCTTCTAGTCAAAACGATGGTTTTTCCAGTAGTCATGTATGAATGTGAGAGTTGGACTATAAAGAAAGCTGAGTGCAAAAGAACTGATGCTTTTTAACTGTGGTATTGGAGAAGACTCTTGAGAGTCCCTGGGACTGCAAGGTGATCCAACCAGTCAATCCTAAAGGAAATCAGTCCTGAATGTTTATTGAAAGAACTAATGCTGAAGCTGGAAAACCAATACTTTGGCCACCTGATGTGAAGAAATGACTCACTGGATAAGACCCTGATGCAAGGAAATATTGGAGGTGGGAGGAGAAGGGGATGACAGAGGATGAGGTGGTTGGATGGCAACACCGACTCAATGGACATGAGTTTGAGCAAGCTCCAAGAGTTAGTAATGGACAGGGAAGGCTGGCGTGCTGCAGTCCATGGAGTCGCAAAGAGTCAGACACAACTGAGTAACTGAACTGTACTGAGCTGTGGTGACCTGAATGGGAAGGAAATCCTAAAAAGAGAGGATATATGTATGTTTGTAGCTGATTCACTTCGGTATACATACAGCAGAAATTAACACAACTTTATAAAGCAACTATATTCTAATAAAAATTAAAGATTTTACCTATATTACATGTAAAGTTTGTTGAATTTTGGTAATTGTATGAAATTGAGTAAACAGCATTACCATTAGAGAATAGCTCTTATGACATAAAACATTTTAATTTCTTGCTTTGAAATGAATTCTTTTTCTGAATCTCAACTCCAAGCAATCATTGATCTGCTCTTTGTCAGTATAGTTTTGTTTTTCTTAGATTTTCTTAATGTACATATTCTTTTTTGAACTTTTCGTTTCATATAATATTTTCAAGATTCACCCATGCTGATTTCATTAGTATTTTTTCCCCTTTAAACCATAAACAAAGGAAAAAAGACAATCTATGAGCTAGAAGAAATATTAAAAAATGGGCAGAAGACCTAAAGTGACATTTCTCCAAAGAAGACATACAGATGAAAAATAAGTGCATGAAAAGATGGTCAACAGCTCTCATTACTAGAGGAATGAAATCAAAACTACAATGAGGCATCACGTTACAGTGGTCAGAATGGCCACCATTAAAAAGTCTACAAATAAATGCTGCAAGTGTGTGGAGAAAAAAGAGCTCTTCTACTCTGTAGGAATATAAACTGGTATGGCTACTATGGGAACAATATGGAAGTTCCTTAAAAAAAAAAAAATTACCATAAGACACAGCATTCCCACTCTGGGGAATATATCCTTAAAAATGAAAACTCTAAATCAAACAGATAGTCCACGAAAAGAACATGCACTCCAATATTCATAGTGGCTATTTACAATAGCCAAGACATTAAAGCAAACTGTTTATCAACAGATGAATGAACAAAGAAGATGCAGTATGTATATACAACCTGATATTACTTAGCCATAAAAAACAAAATATTGCTATTTGCAACAATATGGATGGGCCTAGAGATTACCATACTAAATGAAGTAAGTCAGACAGAGAAAAACAAATATCACATAATTTACTTATACGAGGGATCTAAAAACATAATACAAATGAACTTATTTACAAAACTGAAACAGAATCACAGGCATAGAAAACAAATTTATGGTAAAAAGTATTTTCTGTGTTTCAGAGGGGAATCANTAAAAAGTATTTTCTGTGTTTCAGAGGGGAATCATAGTAATGTCTTATAATAACCTATAATGAAAAATATATTTTTTTTTCTATCATTTGGCTGTACACCTGAAACTAACAAGATATTGTAAATCAACTATACTTTAATAAAAATTGTTCCTTTTTATTGCTAAATAGATTGCTTACAAATTCCATTGTAAGCATAGACAATAATGAAATTATACAGTTACCATTTAATGGAGATTTGGGGCTGCTTTGTTGAAGCTGTAGTAACTATTCTGAGTATTAATATACATGTTTTTGAGTAGACATAACTTTTAATTTTTCTTAGATAAATATCTAGAAATGGAATGGTTGTGTTTTACAGTAAATGTATGCCAGACTTTTTTTCAAAGTGGCTCTAGAATTTTGAATCACCATGAGCCAAGAATGAGAGATATGATGGCTCCACGTCCTTGCCAGAACTACACTGTGTTAGCCTTTTTTACTTTTGCTGTTTGTGCTTATGCATGGGTGTATACTTGTGTGTGTTTGTGTGTATACATGTGTGCATGTGCACGTGCCTGTGTAGGTTTCTTGTAGTTTCAATTTGTATTTCTATGAAAACCAGTGATGACGAGAGTTTCTTTTGGGGATATTACACGTTTATATATCTTTTTTTTTGAGATGTCTATGCTGTTTGCCATTAGTTTTGTTGGATAATATTTTCTTGTTCTAGAAGCCCTGTATACATTTTGGATACAAGATCTCTGGTAGATATTGTTTTATAAATTATTTTCATATTTATAATGTATAATTTTATTATTTTAAGTATCCTCTATGGTTTTCAGATTATTTTCTCTTTGAGTTATTATGAAATATTGAGTAGAGTTCCCTAAGCTATATAGTAGGTACTTGTTTATTTTATATATAGTACTGTGTATATGTCAGTCCCAATATCACAATTTATCCTTCTCCTCACTTATCCCCCGGTAACCATAAGTTTATTTTCTACATCTGTGACTCCATTTCTATTTTGTAAATAAGTTGGTACCCTCTTTTTTTTAAGACTTCACATATAAGTGATATATGATATTTATCTTTCTGTGTCTGACTTACTTCACTCAATGTGACAACCTCTAGGTCCATCCATGTTGCTGTAAATGGCATTGCTTTGTTCTTTTTATTGATGACTAATATTCTATTGTGTGTGTATATATATCTATATCTATATCTACCTATCTATCTATCTCTATATATATGTGTGTATATATATATATATATATATATATATATACACACCACTTCTTTTTCCATTCCTCTGTTGGTAAACTTTTATGTTGCTTCCATGTCTTGGCTACTGTAAATAGTGGTGCAGTGAGCATAGGGGTGTGAGTTCCAGGGAACAGTTGATCCCAGAATAGTTTCTGAATTGTGTTTGCAGACCCATGCCTATAGATTGTGGAACTGTAGTGGTCTTGCTTCTGGTGTCTGCCCCTGATGGGTGAGGCTGGTCTAGAGGTGTGTGCAGGCTTCTTGATGGGATGCACTGGAGCCTGCCCACTATTGGTTGGAGCTGGTCTTGATCCTTAGGTGGGCAGGGATGTGTCTAGAGGCAGCTGTGGACTCAGTCTTTAGACAGTCTATCTGCTACTGAATGGAACTGTATTCTCACCTTGTTGGTTATTAAGCCTGAGGTGTCCTAGTACTGGAGTCTGCAGGTTGTTGGGTGGGACCAGGTCTTGGTGCTAAAATCAGTCACCAGGAGAGCTCATGCCAGTGAGTACTCCCTGATACCTTGACCATCAGTGTTCTTGTACCCAGAGTGAGCCATATCCACCCCCTACCTGCTCAGGTGTCCCACTAAGACCAGGAGGTAGGTCTGGCTCTGGGTCATATGAAATCACTGACTTTGCCCTGGCTTTCAGTGTGCGTGAGACCTTGTGTGTGCCCTACAAGAGTGGAGTCTGTTTGCCCCAGTCCCATGGAGCTATTGCACTCAAGCTTCATTGGCCTTCAAAACCAAATGCTCTGGGGACTCCATCCAATTTCAGACCTCCAGGTTGGGGAGACTGACATTAGGCTCAGAACTCTCACTCTTATTGGAGAATGTCTTCAGTATATTCTTCAGTTTGTGTGTTAACCACCTGAGAGGTATAGAATTTTATTATATCATGAATGTGTTCCTCCTATCATCTTATTTGGTTTTCACTTCATGTCTTTGGAAGCAGAATATCTTCTGGTAGGTTCTAGTCTTTTTTAATTGATGAGTATTCAACATTTAGTTGTGATTTTGGTATGTTCCTAAAAAGAAGTGAGTTCAAGGTCCTTCTACTCTGCCATTTATTTCAGGAAGCCAAAATGTTTTAATTTTATGATATTTGTTTTATCAACTAATTTAAGATATAGCTTTTCCTTTTGATGTAGTTTTAGGGAAAGCAATCTAATATGACAAAAATGTCTCATGCTTTTCTCTGAAATTCAGTGGTTTGTTTCTATATTAAAAACCATGATACATTTTAAACTAATGTGTATAATAAAAGTAAACCTTGAGGTTACTTTTTCTCTTCCTATGCATCTTTTTGTTTCAGCAATATTTGTTTAAAAAAATATCTTTTCTCTATTTAGTTGCTTTGGCACATCTGTGAAAAATCAATTAATCATATAAGTGTAGCTCTATTTATGGACCATCTATTCTCTTCCATTGATTTGTATTTCAGTCATTATGCAACTATCACACTGGATTCAAGTAGCTTTAGTTCTTGAACTCCTGTTTGGTAAGTCTTCCAGATTTTGTCTTCACTTTCAAACTAGTTTCAGTTCAGTTCAATTGCTCAGTCATGTCCGACTCTTTGTGACCCCATGAATCGCAGCACTCCAGGCCTCCCTGTCTATCACCAACTCCCAGAGTTCAACCAGACTAGCATCCATCAAGTCAGTGATGCTATCCAGCCTCTGTTGTCCCCTTCTTCTCCTGCCCCCAATCCCTCCCAGCATCAAAGTTATTCCAACGAGTCAACTCTTCGCATGAGGTGCCAAAGTACTGGAGTTTCAGCTTTAGCATCATTCTTTCCAAAGAAATCCCAGGGCTGATCTCCTTAGAATGGACTGGTTGGATCTCCCTGCAGTCCAAGGGACTCTCAAGAGTCTTCTCCAACACCACAGTTCAAAAGCATCAATTCTTCAGCACTCAGCCTTCTTCACAGTCCAACTCTCACATCCATACATGACTACTGGAAAAACCATAGCCTTGACTAGACGGACCTTAGTCATCAATGTAATGTCTCTGCTTTTGAATATGCTATCAGGGTTGCTCATAACTTTTCTTCCAAGGAGTAAGCATCTTTTAATTTCATGGCTGTAATCACTATCTGCAGTGATTTTGGAGCCCCCCAAAATAAACTCTGACATTGTTTCCACAGTTTCCCCATCTATTTCCCATGAAGTGATGGGCCCAGATGCCATGAACTTTGTTTTCTGAATGTTGAGCTTTAAGCCAACTTTTTCACTCTCCTCTTTCACTTTCATCAAGAGGCTTTTTAGTTCCTCTTAACTTTCTGCCATAAGGTTGGTGTCATCTGCATATCTGAGGTTATTGACATTTCTCCCGGCAATCTTGATTCCAGCTTGTGTTTCTACCAGTCCAGTGTTTCTCATGATGTACTCTGCATATAAGTTAAATAAGCAGGGTGACAATATACAGCTTTGACGTACTGCTTTTCCTATTTGGAACCAGTCTGTTGTTCCATGTCCAGTTCGAATTGTTGCTTCCTGGCCTGCATACAGATTTCTCAAGAGGCAGGTCAGATGGTCTGGTATTCCAATCTCTCTCAGAATTTTCCACAGTTTATTGTGATCCACACAGTCAAAGGCTTTGACATAGTCAATAAAGCAGAAGTAGATGTTTTTCTGGAACTCTCTTGCTTTTTCCATGATCCAGCAGATGTTGGCAATTTGATCTCTGGTTCCTCTGCCTTTTCTAAAACCAGCTTTAACATCAGGGAGTTCACGGTTCACGTATTGCTGAAGCCTGGCTTGGAGAATTTTGAGCATTACTTTACTAGCATGTGAGATGAGTGCAATTGTGGTGTAGTTTGAGCATTTCTTGGTATTGCCTTTCTTTAGGATTGGAATGAAAACGGAACTTTTCCAGTCCTGTGGCCACTGCTGAGTTTTCCAAATTTGCTGGCATATTGAGTGAAGCACTTTCACAGCATCATCTTCTAGGATTTGAATTAGCTCTACTGGAATTCCATCACCTCCACTAGCTTTGTTCATAGTGATGCTTTCTAAGGTTCACTTGACTTCACATTCCAGGACGTCTGGCTCTAGATGAGTGATCACACCATCGTGATTATCGGGGTCGTGAAGATCTTTTTTGTACAGTTCTTCTGTGTATTCTTGCCACCTCTTCTCCTTAATATCTTGTGCTTCTGTTAGGTCCATATCATTTCTGTCCTTTATAGAGCCCATCTTTGCATGAAATGTTCCCTTGGTATCTCTAATTTCCTTGAAGAGATCTCTAGTCTTTCTCATTTTGTTGTTTTCCTCTATATCTTTGCATTGATTGCTGAAGAAGGCTTTCTTATCTCTTCTTGCTATTCTTTGGAACTCTGTCTTCAGATGCTTATATCTTTCCTTTTCTCCTTTGCTTTTCACTTATCTTCTTTTCACAGCTATTTGTAAGGCTTCCCCAGACAACCATTTTGCTTTTTTTGCATTTCTTTTCCATAGGGATGGTCTTGATCCCTGTCTCCTGTACAATGTCATGAACCTCATTCCATAGTTCATCAGGCACTCTATCTATCAGATCTAGGCCCTTAAGTCTATTTCTCACTTCCACTGTATAATCATAAGGGATTTGATTTAGGTCTTACCTGAATAGTCTAGCAGTTTTCCCTGCTTTCTTCAATTTAAGTCTGAATTTGGCAATAAGGAGTTCACGATCTGAGCCACAGTCAGCTCCTGGTCTTGTTTTTGTTGACTGTATAGAGCTTCTTCATCTTTGGCTGCAGAGAATATAATCAATCTGATTTCGGTATTGACCATCTGGTGATGTCCATGTGTAGAGTCTTCTCTTGTGTTGTTGGAAGAGGGTGTTTGCTATGACCAGTGCATTTTCTTGGCAAAACTCTATTAGTCTTTGCTCTGCTTCATTCCACATTCCAAGGCCAAATTTGTCTGTTACTCCAGGTGTTTCTTGACTTCCTACTTTTGCTTCAGTCCCCTATAATGAAAATACATCTTTTTTGGGTGTTAGTTCTAAAAGGTCTTGTAGGTCTTCATAGAACTGTTCAACTTCAGCTTCTTCAGCGTTACTGGTTGGGGCATAGACTTGGATTACTGTGATATTGAATGGTTTGCCTTGGAGACGAACAGAGATCATTCTGTCATTTTTGAGATTGCATCCAAGTACTGCATTTTGGACTCTTTTGTTGACCACGATGGCTACTCCATTTCTTCTGAGGGATTCCTGCCAGCAGTAGTAGATATAATGGTCATCTCAGTTAAATTCACCCATTCCAGTCCATTTTAGTTCGCTGATTCCTAGAATGTCAATGTTCACTCTTGCCATCTCTTGTTTGACCACTTCCAATTTGCCTTGATTCATGGACCTTACATTCCAGGTTCCACTACTAGTTTACCTATTCTAAATCATTTGGCACTCTATCTTAACTGTAATTCATCCAAAAAAAAGAAGGGGTACACAAAAATTTAATAAAGACAGAGAAGATTTCAACATTATAAGCCAACGTCACCTATAATTTATAAATTAAAACTTCTGAAACTGTAGAAAACACATNGAAGTATCATTATTAAGACTGAAGAGGAAAAGATCCAACAGATAGTAAAAAGAAAATAAGGAATAAACAAATATTATGAATAACTTTGTATCAAAGGTTGGGAACCTGTTTTTACCAGAATCCTCTAGAGTCCAGATTAAACAAATAATTACAGAAACTCATCCATATTTCAGAAGGAATAAGGGAAGAGAGGTCATCTTTCTCATGAGGTTTCTCTACAAAGGTCATAAATAACTATGGACAATGAAATGTTTTCTCATGAGATCCAGCTTGTTTTTATTCCCTTTCTCTCTTAAAAATCCCACCTTAATTTCTGGTTGCTGGCCTTGCTGGCCAACAGCAGTCCCAAACTCACCACCTGGTGCCTGACTGGGGTCCTGTGGAAGCAGCAATTCCATTGAATTAGATGTTTCCACTGAGGCAGCAATTTCCAGACAATAGAGTTCACACGGGTTACAGTTTACACATCCCTCTATGAGCAAACTATGGCTCAAAACTGCAGTGTCTAGATATGAATGTTTTTTTAATTTTTCCTTCTGGCTCTAGTTTGTCTACCCACTTCAGTGTTTTGCATGGCTTTGCCAGTAACTGTTTTTTCTGATGCAGTGATTCCCACTTCCAGATATCCATTGCCCCATCTTTATTCATATTCAAGGAAATTCTAGTTCCTTAATAAAATCTTTTTCTGTAACACTTATAGTGACTATTTTCCTGGCTGAAAACTTGACTGATATGTAAAAGTTGGGGGAAATAGTATTAACAATATATTCTATACTTCCAGAAAAAAAATATATATATTATCAAGTTTATTAGCCATTTTGCTATTTCAGCTTTAAGCATAAGCTTATAAGAATAGTCATTTGACGTGTCTCTCTCTTAAGGTGTCACATTTTGATTAGATTAATAGCTCAATCTACTTGTGAATTGTACCATTAGACCATTTTTTATATTCAGATAGTATAGGCATGCCTTGGAGGTAATGTGGATTTAGTTCCAGACAACTGAAATAAAATGAAGATTGTAACAAATCACATCACACAAATTTTGTGGTTTTTCCATTGAATATAAAAGTTATGTTCACATTATACTATAGTCTATTAAGTGTGCAATAGCATTAATTCGGAGAAGGTGGCACCCCACTCCAGTACTCTTGCCTGGAAAATTCCAAGGACCAAGAAGCCTGGTGGGCTGCAGTCTGTGGGGTTGTGAAGAGTCAGACACGACTGAGTGACTTCCCTTTCACTTTTCACTTTCATGCATTGGAGAAAGAAGTGGCAGCCCACTCCAGTGTTCTTGCCTGGAGAATCCCAAGGAAGGGGAGCCTGGTGGGCTGCCGTCTATGGGGTCACACAGAGTCAGACACGACTGAATTGACTTAGCAGCAGCAGCATTAATTCTAAAAAACAATGTATATACATTAATTAAAATATTTTATTGATAAAAATGCTTATAATTATTTAACAATATAGGGTTCCACAAACCTTGAGTTTGTAAGAAATGCAGTATCTGTAAAGTGCAATAATGTGAAAAGCAATGAAATGAGGTGTACCTTTATGTAATGAGGTGTTTCTGATTGATGGTAGGGGTGGAGATGGCCAATATTAGCAATCATTCAAGGCTACAGGTTGACACAGACTTTATTACTTCACTACATGAACCCCAGGTTGCACTCAACATTGACAGTTGGAAGCTTGACTATTAAAAAAAGAGAGAGGACAGAGAAAGCACACAAGCTTCTAATTGGTATTAACCCCAAAATGATACGCAACACTTCTACTCTTTTGTCATCAGTGACAAATATTGTTCTGTATAATTTCATGATTGGGGGTAAGGATAGCGGAAGTTTGAAAATACAGTTGACTGTAGCATCTTCCCAGAAGAGACTAGTCCATGAAAGAGGGCATAAATCTGGTCACAGCTGTATTGAATATTGCTACTAAACACCCATGAACAACACTTCTCCCCCAGAACATAAACCCATCCACACACTGGGGAGATGATCTGAAGTTCCACCTACTTAGGCATTCTGTTCAACTTTCCTTGTAAATGAGTTTCTTCCATCAGATCTAGGTGCGATTTCTTTAATTTTTGTATGAAAAATTTTTTAAAAGCAAATTTTCAGTACCTGTCTCTTCATATACAGTGGTATAATTCAGACAAAATAGGAACTAAAAACTTCCATTAGAAAAAAACGATGAATAAGAGACATCTATTACTGATTCATAGTGACAATGGAATTTTATAGAGAAGACACTAGAATGAGGAATGTTCCTTTAGAAGTATCTGATTGTGTTCTCTGAGAGGGAATTCTTAGTCCTTTATTCTCCCAGACACCTGCTCTCAACCTCTGGGAGAGTCATCTGTTTTGTCTCTTATCCTCCATGACTTCATCTAAAGTGGATGTTTTGGGAATGACTAGCTTTTGAAATTGGCTTCCTTCTCTGAAGTTTGTAGGGCAGAATACTGTTTTAAGACTCAATCATTCAAATAATTGTTAGGATAGGCACCTGATTTGGGGGCAATGTTATCCCTTCAGAATCACAGTAGGCTTCAGATTTACTTCATATAGGCAAACTTCCTTGACATAAATACACCCTAAGTTCTCTCATAGTCATATTTCTTAAATCTGTTTTGTTCCTTGGCTTCTTTGGAACTATGTCTTCCTCTCAGAACTTGTAACTAGTGTTACAGGTATCTCTGGAAACATGATGCTGACATTATTTCTCATTCTTGCAGGATCACAACCTAATCCCAGGGAAGACAAGATATATCTGGCATTTTCAGCTTCAGTCATGCCAGACAGCTTTTGCTTCCCATCAAGATATCTAGCGTTAAGGGAATTGCCTAAAAAAAATATTGTTCATAGGCTTAGAAGCCCAGAAAATGAAAATTTATCCTACATTTGTACGTGTCATCTTTTAAATTTATGCACAATAGTCAATCTCAACCACTCTTTCCATTATCCATTTAAAGCTACTAATTCTTTCTCTTCAGCCACTCCACACACACTTTAATATGCATCCTAGCCCTGGTTTAATTTATAGAGGCATGAACCACCACATATTCTTCAGGAAGAAAAATGAGTTGAATAAATACAAAGACATCACTTTTATATAATTCAGTGTACCACATTTTCCATAGGAAGCAGTATGTTCTACTGACGTTTTGCTGCTTCTTCTAAAGTATTTTCTTTCCTGACTCCTCTGGAAAGTAAAATAATGAACTTTTAAAATCCTGAGTACCTTGCTAGTTTTCACACATCTTAGTTGCTTTTCCAAAGCCAGATAATATACATTCAAAAGTAAAAACTTGACATATAGTAAAGCATTTGGTACTTGTAATGAGAAAGCTAAGTATAGACCAATTAGGTTTGCTTGGTCATCTTCTCTTTGATTTAAGCATCCCAAGGGCAGCTTTATGAACCTTTAAAGAGTATCATATTACTCTTGCTGTAATTGTAACCTGAATAATTTGACCACTAACCTCTCTATCTAAATGTATTTCTTTAGAAGCACATAACTGTTTCATATTTTGATGACTGCTTCCTTGCCTAACTGTGCCTGTGCCAATTGTTATTGAATATTTAATAACATGCATTTTGTCCCCATGCACTTCTTCTTTGCTTTTCTAAATGAATCGTCCTCAGGCACTAAAAACATAAAAGTGTCAGTGACATATTTTTTATAGCATATAAAACAGAATAGTGTTTGACAAATATTTGGTTAATTTATTTTGTACTGATATGACAACAATTTGTTTTAAATGCAGTATAAAATAGAATAAGCTCCAAAAACTTCACACTGAGTGAAATTCTTATTACCAAAGTATCCTCTCCTTAATAAAAAGTTTCAACAAATTCAGTTTTTATAAACAGCACTTTGGGTCTACTTGTCTAGGGAAACAGAGTGAGAGGATCTGGACTATACAGCTGTGAACGCCTGCCTTGATCATTGGTTACAGTTAACTCTTCAGAGAAAGACTTGTCAGAAGAAGCAGGACAAATTCTAATTATTTCAAGAGAAGTAGTACCCTGAATTTTTAGCTGCCTATAGAAAACTCCAATGTTTGCAATATGTTCTAACTATAGAAGTCCTGAAAAGTCCTTTTAGCTCAGATTTAAGGGCATATGTCTATGACCCCATCAAAAAATAAATGGGGAAGAAAATGAAAAAATATATATACAGAAATACTTTGTATAATTTCAAGAAGTTCATATGTATTTGGAAATCTTCAGACATTCAAACTGGAAACATCAAGACACAGGTAAATATACCTGTGAGATACAGGTACTTCTTAGGTATATCCAAATAAGCACTCTGTTCTTCACAGAAACCATCTCACATTTAGAAGCTTTATCCCTTACTTAGCTCTAGAAAGGTTTACTATGTAATATGAGAAGTATGATATNNNTTTGTTTTAATTTATTTTTATTGAAGGATAATTGCTTTATAGAATTTTGTTTTCTATTAAACCTCAACATATATACTTTTTAAAAATTATTTTCCATTGAAGGTTATAATAAGATATTGAATATAGTTGCCTGTGCTATACACTAGGTCCTTGCTGTTTATCTATTATATATATAAGCAGCATGCATCTGTTAATCTCAAATTCCCATTTTGTCTCTCCACCCTACCTTTCCCATTTGGTAATCATTAGTTTTCTACTTTTATGAGTCATTTTATATTTTATAAACATTCATTTGTATCAGTTTATCAGATTCTGCATATGTTATAAATAGCTATATCAGTTGAGTCAGTTCAGTTCAGTCACTCAGTCATGTCCGACTCTTTGCAACCCCATAAATCACAGGGACTCCAGGCCTCCCTGTCCATCACCAACTCCCAAAGTTCACTCAAACTCATGTCCATCGAGTGGGTGATCCCATCTAGCCATCTCATCCTCTGTCATCCCCTTCTCCTCCTACCCCCAATCCCTTCCAGCATCAGGGTCATTTCCAATGAGTCAACTTTTCGCATGAGGTGACCAAAGTATTGGAGTTTCAGCTTTAGCATCATTCCTTCCAATGAACACCCAGGACTGATCTCCTTTAGGATACACTGGTTGGATCTCCTTTCAGTCCAAGGGACTCTCAAGAGTCTTCTCCAACACCACAAGTCAAAAGCACCAATTCTTCAGTGCTCAGCCTTCTTCCCGGTCCAACTCTCACATCCATACATGACCACTGGAAAAACTATAGCCTTGACTAGATGGACCTTTGTGGGCAAGGTAGTATCTCTGCTTTTCAATATACTATCTAGGTTGGTCATAACTGTCTTTCCAAGGAATAAGCATCTTTTAATTCCATGGCTGCAATCACTATCTGCAGTGATTTTGGAGACCAAAAAAAAAAAAGTCTGACACTGTTTTCACTGTTTCCCCATCTGTTTTCCATGAAGTGATGGGACCAGATGCCATGATGTTAGTTTTCTGAATGTTGATCTTTAAGAAAACTTTTTCACTCTCCTCTTTCACTTTAATCAAGAGGATTTTTAGTTCCTCTTCACTTTCTTCCATAAGGGTGTTGTCATCTGCATATCTGAGGTTGTTGATATTTCTCCCAGCAATCTTGATTTCAGCTTGTGCTTCTTCCAGCTCAGAGTTTCAATATACAGAAATCTGTTGTATTTCTATACACTAACAACAAAATATCAGAAAGTGAAATTGAGGAAACAATGCCATTTGCCATTTACCATTATATCAAAAAGAACAAAATACCCAGGAATAAACCTGCCTATGGAGACATTACTTTGCCAACAAAGGTCTGTCTAGTCAAGGCTATGGTTTTTCTAGTAGTCATGTATGGATATGAGAGGTGGACTATAAAGAAAGTTGAGCACAGAAGAACTGATGCTTTTGAACTGTGGTGTTGCAGAAGACTCTTGAGATTCCCTTGGACTGTAAGGAGATCCAACCAGCCTATCCTAAAGGAAATCAGTCCTGACTATTCATTGGACGGACTGATTCTGGAGCTGAAACTCCAATACTTTGGCCACCTGATGTGAAGAGCTGACTCTTTTGAAAAGACCCTGATGCTGGGAAAGATTGAAGGTGGGAGAAGAAGGGGACCACAGAGGATGAGGTGGTTGGATGGCATCACTGAGTCAATGGATATGAGTTTGAGTGAACTCTGGGAGTTGGTAATGGTAGTTGGGAGGCCTGGCGTGCTGCAGTCCTGGGCATAGCAGAGTTGGACATGACTGAGGGACTGAACTGAACTGATAGAGACAAAATACTTGTACTGTGAAAACTATAAAATGATGATGAAAGAAATGGAAGATGACACAAACAGATGGAAAGATATGCCATGTTCTTGGATTAGAAGATAAATATTGTTAAAATACCCATACTACCCAAAGCAATCTACAGATTCAGTGCAATCTCTATCAAGTTATCAATGGCATTTTTCACAGAACTAAAACAATTTAAAAACATATGTATGGAAATAAAAGACCTGAATAGCCAAAATATCTTGAGAAAGAAGAATGGAACTAGAAGTATCATGCTGTCTTCAGATTTACTACAAAGCTGCAGTCATCAAGAATATGATACTAGCACAAAAATAGACACATAGATCAATGGAACAAGATAGAAAGCCCAGAAATAAATCTATGCATTTACGTCAATCTACACAAAAGATGCAAAAATATACAATGGAGAAAAGACAGCTTCTTCAATAACCTGCGTTGGGAAAACTGGACAGCTACATGTAAAATAATGAAATGAAAACATTCTGTAATACCATATATAAAAACACAAAACACGTTAAAGACCTAAATATAAAACTGCATACTATAAAACTCTGAGATGAAAATGTAGGCAGAACACTCTTTGACATAAATTTGCAGCAATGCTTTTTTCGATCTATCACCTGACATGGGTTTGGGTGGACTCCGGGAGTTGGTGACGGACAGGGAGGCCTGGCGTGCTGCAGTTCATGCGGTCGCAAAGAGTCGGATACGACTGAGCGACTGAACTGAACTGAAATGAATGTAGACAAAGCAAAACAAACAAACAAAAAACAAATGGGACCTAATTAAGCTTAAAAGCTTTTGCACAGCAAAAGAAAAAAAAATGATATTTTATTTAAAATTATGTTTTTAGATGAGTTGTAGGATTTTCTCCTAGGTTCTTCCCTTATAGATTTCAGCATATGGCTGGAAAATCTTCATGAAGATTAATGTGCTATAATATAAACTACAGATGAATTGCTTATGAAAAGTATTTGGAGAAGATTTCACATTTTTGTATTCATATTCTCTCAATTAATAAAATTCATTCAATCTATTTCTTCATATAATACCCAGGTATCTATCTGTATAAACCAGCAAGATAATTTAATTTTATGATGCAAACTATTTTCTCCCAAATCAAAATTTACATACTTGCTACTTTTAAGATTTTGGATCTTAATTTACTTACAATCCCAAAGACAAGTGGGATGACAGGGGTGGAAAACAGGTCAACAGTTATCTACATGCAAGGTATCTGCCTCATGTGAGGTCATTTCAAATCATCACACAAGGCAGCACTTCTACTAATAGACAGAAGAGGCACTTTTCCTGCTCTTTAGGATATTTTTATTTGTTTGTTTTTGCAGGTTAAAGTCCTTAGATTCATCATCATTCATCTGAATGGAATTAGTATCATTCAACTTTTCAGAGATCTAGTCTATCCTTTAAATTTTATAAGATGCTGCTGCTTCTAAGTTACTTCAGTCGTGTCTGACTCTGTGCGGCCCCATAAATGGCAGCCCACAAGGCTCCCCTGTCCCTGGGACTCTCCAGGCAAGAATACTGGAGTGGGCTGCCATTTCCTTATCCAATGCATGAAAGTGAATATGAAAATGAAGTCGCTCAGTTGTGTCTGACTCTTTGTGACCCCATGGACTGCAGCCTACCAAGCTTCTCTGTCCATGGGATTTTCCAGGCAAGAGTACTGAACTAGGGTGCCTTTGCCTTCTGCATTTATGAGATGGGGGGCTGATAAATCTTTATATGTTAAAATTTACCAAACTGAAAGAAAACTTTCTGCAATGCTTTTTAAGTTTAGTAACCCAACTTAGCATCTGCAAGATATATGAGATTATTTTAAGGTAAACATTGTTTTTTTACTTTTTTTTTAAATTAAAAATGTCTACTGTGTCAGAATAGCAAATTAGATAAGTTGTACCACTCAGTCTTGTCATAACAACCAACCACAACAGCCAGCTGGTCAGCCAGAGGTGGCCTTCAATGAGTATTTAATTCCAGGGAATTACAGGTTAATAACTTTTAATTCTTTCAGCACACATCTGTGGACTAATAGTATTCCATTTTCAAACTTCTAAAACAATGAAGTCTGATAAGCCAATTCTGTGAAAATCAGTTTCCTGCAAGCTCTCTGGTTACCAAATACTTTCTTAGGCAAAGTGCTAGGTATTATTTTTTAACACAGAGAGGTTGAATTCAGGGAATTTAGTGGTCAACTGTCACTAGAATTGTTTGGTTAAGAACAGTTAAAAAATCATTAATGTATGATTTGTAAACCAAATTATTTTTATTAAAAACCAAATAATTTAACCTTGAAGTCAGGAAGCTGCCACAGCTGCTATCAGTGTTATCTTCACTTTCACCTTCATTTATGACACTGTAGATACTGGATTGTGAAGTCTACCTCCCAAACACACTCACATCTTTTAGAACTTGTTTGAGAACTATAGAAGGATGACTTCTGTTTTATTCCTACTTTTAAAATCTTCATGAATGCATCTCAATGGCAGAACCTTAACTGTATCTAGAACTTCAACCAAAAAAAAAAGGAATCTGAAGAAAGGCCTTTTAGCCCTTGCAACACAATATGGACCATAGGAAGGATCTGTTTTACTCCATCTTTTTAGCATAACTTGACATTGTTGATAGTTGTCTTTCTTAAAGCACTTTCTACTCTTGCTCTCCAGGTAACCATTTTGCTGTGTTTTCTCCTCACACATTGCCTGAAGCTTCTGAAGATCCTTTTCTGTATGAAGTGTTAATAAATAGGGAAAAAAAGAATAGGTTCATCATCTTTAATATGATGTCAGGAAAGACTTCTGTGAATAGGTACTATTTAAATGGAAGTCTAGAAGTCTGTGTGTGCATTGTGTGTGTGTGTGTGTGTGTGTGTGTGTGTATGCACACATACAAATGTGAGGTGGGTTTTAGCAATAATATAAACCTTTTTCTTTCCTCCTTTCTCCCTTCTTTCTCTTCTGTGGTGACTGTAAAGACAAAATGCTGAAGGTAGTAGCATTGCAAGGTGGAATTCCTTAGCATCCTTGTGTAACTTCTTGAAGGGAGTCCTCATGAGAGAGAGCTACCTATTGTGAAGAACAATATGGACTATTATATTAAAGACAATTTGTTTTAAGCCATTTAAAACAAAAGGGGACATTTAGCCTACCCATTTCATGAAGGTTTGAGGTTTGTCAGAAAATAATGCTAGAAGGAGATCAGAAAAAAATGTTGGTATAAGCAATACAGTGATTGTCACAGTAGACAATGAAATTTACATCAAATAAGAATGGGTGGTATTGATGGATAGTTAGAAAGTGATAGTGTCAAATATGTTTACAACATTGACAGGTAATAGGATTATGAGGGTATTCGACCAAGTGAGAAGAAGAACATGAAATGCTGTTTTAAGGTATGTATTTCCTGTCAAGAGTTGATGCAATGTTCATTCTCTTGTGATAAGGTCAAGGGTATAATCATAGAAGTGAATGACAGGAGATGCAAAAGAGAAATGAAAACACCAGCCATGAGGAGATGAACAAGCTAAGACCAGAGGTTTATGGAGAATCATTTGGAAGACATTCATCTATTCCAGTATTGTTTAAATGTTCTAATTTTATTAGTAGATGAAGCCACAATAGCAAAAAACTTGTATTAGTACTTTCTTTTCCCTTACTTTTTATTCTACAGACTTTCTGGCAAGGCAAAAATAATGTTGCATATAAAAGCATGGACATTGCTGTCATACTGCACAGCTTCTGATTCTGGTTAAATCATTTACTAGTTTAGTGGTACTTGGCAATTGCCTTACTATTGAAACATTTTTTTTTTCTAATGTTAAAGTAATTTTGAAGATTAAAGACAATGATTTCTAATATCTTGGTCATTAAATTACTATCATCATTGTGCAATATTCACGCTTCCTACTTTGCTTGATGCCTTGGGATTAAATTTACTGTAGGGGCATTGGTGAGGACAGTATCNTCATTAAATTACTATCATCATTGTGCAATATTCACGCTTCCTACTTTGCTTGATGCCTTGGGATTAAATTTACTGTAGGGCATTGGTGAGGACAGTATCTACTATATCATTAATGTTATCTATATAATTCCTACTACATACAGACAGACACACTTAAAACAAAAACAGAATAGCTTTCCAGATTGAAATCTCAAAAGAAATTTGTTTCCACTGAAACATTGTTGGGTATTCTCAAATTCTCCACAAATCATGCTAACAAATATCCAATCCTTTTAGTTTTGGAGACTATGTAATTAGAGTCAAAACATTTACTTAACTTTAACATAGGAAAGGACTCAGAATATCATATAAACATTCCTGTCCCTCCATTAATTATAAACTTTCTCCTTTATTTTAGATTGAATATTTATTTTTATTGAATACATTTTCTGAGCTATCTCACTTTTTCTCCATGTGAATATGTGTGTATGAAGAACCTCAATATCCTAGATTTTGAAACCACAAACTGTTTAAGAAAAATAGATGTCCAGAAGAAGAATATTTATACTGCTATAGAAGGATTTTTTAAATTTATTTTTTCATTTAAAAACTAGAATGAAGCTGACTTTTTTGTGAGGGGCAAGTTGAACCTGTGTTCCAATATGGTTTTTCCTACATGTCACAGTTTTATTTAAAAGTTTAGTTGTGTATCATCTCCTGACTTTGTTTCTTAATTCGTTACAACCTATGTTATAGTTATTTCTTTACATTGTGATTCTTAGAGCCTAGTAAGGGTTCTGGAGCATATTTTTAGCTATATTTATATGCTATATTAACAATAAAGAGATATGAACAAAAGATAAGGTGCTATTTCCTACTCTACTGTTGAATTAAGCAGATTATCATTTTAATGGCATCCTACTTCCATCCAGCAAGTAAAACTTGCTGCACTGTGGCTGAGACAGTATGTTAAGTAGGACAACTTTGGTATCTTAATCTCTGAGAAACTGCTCAACCTCTGAGAAATTGCTCAGAGATTGTGTCTTTTCATACCGCCAAATAATTGCATTTTTGACCCATAACTTGAGATTCTAATTATAAAAGGTTCTGTGTTTTATACATATGCTTCAATGCTACTCTCTCAATTGTTCTGTATTTTAGTATCAAGAATGACTTGATACTAAACATTAAGTAAGTCCAGTGGATTTCATCCAACTTCTAATTTTTGACACTGGGAAGGCTGAGGATACAGCATGGAAACTTAAGCCTATGTAAGTTTCAAGGAAGCCAAATAAAGAAGCAAATAAAGTGCAATTCCTATCACTTCTGACAATAGATCTGTGAAGTCTCATGCATGATAAACCAATTAAGGGTATTCATAAACTGTCCTCTTCTGGACAGATTTAAATTTAGTTTTTATATCTACTGTGTAGAGAACAGTTCTTAAAAGACAGAGGAAATGAAAACAAAATAATCCAGGCTTCAAGGAGTATCCTTGGTGTACATAGTATTACTCAAGTTTAGAGAAAAAAAAAATGTGTTCTTTATAATGTGAATCTGATGAAGTGATTTTTATAAATTCCTAAGTAATACAAAACTATTAGTTATATACCACTTGGCTATGATTTAACTTTATAAAATAGGAGATCATGGGCTTAAGAAACGTAACTCAAGTTTAAATTCACCATTCATTTGCCTGCTTTTTGAATTCTTTAAAATCTGTCCCTTTGTATATTATTCAATCTGATTTTCTACTGAATTTATACATATCTTTTGATTCATTTAGGCCTATGCCCTTCATTTCATTCATTAAAAATGTGTTGAAATAGAACTAAATGAGTGGAAAGGTATTTTCATGTTCATGTTCATGGACAGGACAACTCAATATTTTTACAGGGTCCATTCTTCCAACTTGATCTGTAGATTCATTTCAATTTCAGTCAAAATCCCAGCAAGTTATTTTTTTACTGACAAACTAATTCTAAAGTTTCTAAGGAGAGGTAGAGAACCAAGAATAACCAACTCAGTATTGAAAGCAAGGAGCAAAGTTGAGTTACTGACAGTATTTGTCTTCAAGACATTCTACAAAGTTACAGTAATCAAGGCAGCCTGTTATTAGAAAAAGAATATAAAAAACAGATCAATGGAACATAATAGAGATTTCAGAAATAAGCTCTCTTAGATACAGTCAACTAACTTTTAATAAAGGAACAAAAGCAATTCAATAGTGAAAAGAAAGTCTTTTCAGCAGAAGATTCTGGAACAATTAGATATCCAAATTTAAAACGAAAAGGAATCTAGACACAGAGCTTACACTCTGTTCATAGAAACAAACTGAAATTTGTTCATAGAAATGAACTGAAAATTATTCACATACCTAAATGTAAAATGCAAAAATGTATTTACTAGAAGGTAATAAAGAGAAAGTCTAGATGACCTTGGGTTAGGTGATGATTTTTTATTTGTAATACCAAGCACATACACAACTACATATAAAATAGATAACCAATGAGGAATTACTGTGTAGTAAAGGCAAATATATTCAATATTTTTCAATAACTTACAATGGAAAAGAATCTGAAATAAGTATATATATATATATAGGTAACTGAATCACTTTACCACACACCTGAAAGTAACACAACACTTTAAATCAACTATACTTCAATTTAAAAAAAAAAGATCTTAAACACCAAAAGCATAACCCATGAGGGAGGATCAGATAAACTGGACTTCATTAAAAATTTCTGCTCTGTGAAAGACATTGTAAAAAGAATGAAAAGACTCATCACAGCTTGGGAGAAAATATTTACAAAAGACTTATTTCATGAAAGACTATTATTCTAAATATAGAAATAACTTTGAAACTTAACAGTAAAAAAACTCAATTAAAAATTAAAAGTCAAAGACTTTACCAAACACCTCACTGATAAAGGTGTGGTGTTGTTCAGTTGCTAGGTTGTGTCCAACTCTTGCAATCCCATGCATAGTAAACTACCAGGCTCTCCTGTCTTTGGGATTTTCCAGACAAGAATACTGAAGTGGGTTGCAGGAGATTGAACCCATATCTCCTGCAGTGTAGGTGGATTCTCTACCACTGAGCAACCAGGGAAATCCTGAAAAAGGTATACAGATGCTAAAAATAACATATGAAAAGATGTTCCACATCATATGTCATCTGGAAAATGTAAATGAAAGCAACAGTGAAATACCACAATACACATACCAGAATGTCCAGAAAGCAGAACATTGAAAACAAAATGTTGGTGAGGATGTGGAATAGGAGCTCACCTTCATTGTTGGTGGGAGCACAAATGGTACAGCCACTTAGAAGGATAGCTTGGCAGTTTCTTCCAAAAGTAATCATTTTCTTACTATGAGATGTAGCAGTCTTGTTCCTTGGTATTTTCCTAAAGTAGTTGAAAACTTATGTCCTCAAAAAAACTGCAGCTGTTTTCATCATTGCAAAATCTTGGAGGCAAAGCGATGCCCTTCAGAAAGTAAAAGAATAAATAAACTGTGGTACATACAGACAATGGAGTATAATTTTGTGATAAATATAAATGAATATTCAGGTCATAAGAAAAAATGGAGGAAACTTAAATGCATATCACTAAGTGAAATAAGTCAATTTGTAAAAGGTATATACTGTATGATTCCAACTATTTAACATCCTGGAAAAGACAAAACTATGGAGAAGGTAAAAAGGTCACTGCTTGCTCTAGATAAAGGATGAGGGTGAGATTAAAAGGCAAAGCCCAGAATATTGTTGGAGCATAAATGTCATTTTACATTTATACAAAGCCACTCTTGGATCAGTCATCAAGAGTGAACCCAGATGTAAACTGTGGTTTGGGGGTGATAAAGATTCATCAGTGTAGATTCATCAATTGTAATATATGTACCACTCTGGTGGGATATATTAATAGTGGTGGAAGAGGTGGGTATGTGGGGCTGTCTATATTTTATGTGCAGTCTCACTGTGAACTTATAATTGCTCTAAAAATGTCTAGCTGAAAAGAAAAATGACACAAAATTAAATCTGAAGTGATGAAAGAAAGAAAATAATACATATGAAGAAAAATTAATGAATCAGAAAACAAGTATTTAATAGAGAAAGGAAAGCCAAAAGTGTTCTTTAAAAAAAAAAAAAAATTAACCCAAGGTA
>SJYQ01009056.1:30064-64800 GCA_006410935.1 Redunca redunca | reverse complement strand
ATCCACATAGTCAAAGACTTTAGCATAGTCAATAAAGCAGAAATAGATGTTTTTCTGGAACTCTCTTGCTTTTTCCATGATCCAGCAGATGTTGGCAATTTGATCTCTGGTTCCTCTGCCTTTTCTAAAACCAGCTTAAACATCAGTAAGTTCTTGGTTCATGTATTGCTGAAGCCTGGCTTGGGGAATTTTGAGCATTACTTTACTAGTGTGTGAGATGAGTGTTCTATGAGAGGGCCAGGTTAAGTTGTTAGGTTAGAGCCTATGTAGTTTTGCTTGTTTGTTTTCCTTCCCTCCTGGTTTTGTTGCCTTCTGAGATTCCAAAACTCCCCACACACTGGCCTACAAGAGGGTTTCCTACTGTGTGGAAATTTATCCTCCTTCAAGACTCCCTCCCCAGGATAGCTCAGCATTCCTAACTCTTTTGTCTCAGTTTTTGTCTTTTATATTTTGCCCTACCTCCTTTCTAAGAGAATGGGCTGCCTTTCTAGGTGCCAGGTGTTCTCCACAAGTGTTCAGAAGTTGTTTTGTGGAAGTTGCTCAGCATTAGCTGGGTAGCTGAAAGATAAAAAAGGAAATCAAAGGTGTTTCAAAGGTAGCAACTACAGGAAGCAGTTATCACTCTTAGGAACAGGGAAAGCAAAGGTGAGCTTTAGAGGGTTTTAAGAAGAAAACGTTAGATTCTGTATAAACTATAGGATAAAACAGTAAAAACATATTTCTTAATATGATTCCTTCACCCAGTATTTTGGGTTTCCCTGATGGTTCATGTGGTAAAGAATCTGCCTGCCAATGCAGGAGATCTAAGTTCAGTCCTTGGTTCAGGAAGATCCCATGCAGAAGGAAATGGCAACCCACTCCAGCATGCTTGCCTAGAGAACTATCTGGACAGAGGAGCCTGGCAGACTACAGTCCATAGTTTTGCAGAGTTGGACATGACTGAGGGACTGACACACACAAAGAAGCTATTGCTCATAAAAAAAGAACACTTGAAATAGCAATATAAAGTAATGAAGACTACTAGATTATAGGAATTTATTAAAGAAACATTCAATGTAGTATTTAGAAAATGGAAAATACTTGAATGGGAGAAGAGGAAATGAATTTTACTGTACATAACCTTAATTCAGTACAGTCGCTAAATGGTGTCCGACTCTTTGTGACCCCATGAACCGCAGAACACCAGGCCTCCCTGTCCATCACCGACTCCTGGAATCCACCCAAATCCATGTCCATCGAGTTGGCGATATCATCCAACCATCTCATCCTCTGTCATCCCCTTCTCCTCCTACCTTCAATCTTTCCCAGCATCAAGGTCTTTTCAAATGAGTCAGCTCTTCGCACCAGGTGGCCAAAGTACTAGAGTTTCAGCTTCAACATCAGTCCTTCCAATGAACACCCAGGACTGATTCATTTTGGATGGACTGGTTGGATCTCCTTGCAGTCCAACGGACTCTCAAGAGTCTTCTCCAAGACCACAATTCAAAAGCATCAGTTCTTCGGTGCTCAGCTTTCTTTGTAGTCCAACTCTCACATCAATACATGACGACTGGAAAAACCATAGCCTTGACTAGAAGGACCTTTGTGGGCAAAGTAATGTCTCTGGTTTTTATTATGCTGCCTAGGTTGTTCATAACTTTCCTCCCAAGGAGTAAGCATCTTTTAATTTCATAGCTGCAATCACCATCTACAGTGATTTTGGAGCCCATAAAAATAAAGCCAGCCACTGTTTCCACTGTTACTCCATCTATTTCCCATGAAGTGATACAATAGGATGCCATGATCTTAGTTTTCTGGAGGTTAGCTTTAAGCCAACTTGTCACTCTCCTCTTTCACTTTCATCAAGAGGCTCTTTAGTTCTTCTTCACTTTCTGCCATAAGGGTGGTGTCATCTGCAAATCTCAGATTATTGATATTTCCCCCAGAAATCTTGATTCCAGCTTGTGCTTCTTCCAGCCCAGCATTTCTCATGATATAGTCTGCATATAAGTTAAATAAGCAGGGTGACAATATACAGCCTTGATGTACTCCTTTTCCTATTTGGAACCTGTCTGTTGTTCCATGTCCAGTTCTACCTGTTGCTTCCTAACCTGCATACAGGTTTATCAAGAGGCAAGTCAGGTGGTCTGGTATGCCCATCTGTTTCAGAATTTGCCACAGTTTATTGTGATCCACACAGTCAAAGGCTCAGGTATAATCAATAAAGCAGAAATAGATGTTTTTCTGGAACTCTCTTGCTTTTTCTATGATCCAGGGAATGTTANCATCTGTTTCAGAATTTGCCACAGTTTATTGTGATCCACACAGTCAAAGGCTCAGGTATAATCAATAAAGCAGAAATAGATGTTTTTCTGGAATTCTCTTGCTTTTTCTATGATCCAGTGAATGTTAGCAATTTGATCTCTGGTTCCTCTGCCTTTTCTAAAACCAGCTTAAACATCAGGAAGTTCTCGGTTCACATATTGCTCAAGCCTAGTTTGGAGAATTTAAGCATTACATTACTAGTGTGTGAGATGAGTGCATTTGTGCCATAGTGTGAGCATTTTTGGCATTGCCTTTCTTTGGGATTGGAATGAAAACTGACCTTTTCTAGTCCTGTGGCCACTGCTGAGTTTTCCAAATTTCCTGGCATATTGAATGCAGCACTTTCACAGCATCATCTTTCAGTATTTAAAATAGCTCAACTGGAATTCCATTACATCCACTAGCTTTGTTCGTTTTGATGCTTCTGGATGGATGTGAGAGTTGGACTGTGAAGAAGGCTGAGCACTGAAGAATTGATGCTTTTCAACTGTGGTGTTGGAGAAGACTCTTGAGAGTCCCTTGGACTGCAAGGAGATCCAACCAGTCCATTCTAAAGGAGATCAGTCCTGGGTGTTCTTTGGAAGGACTGATGCTGAAGCTGAAACTCCAGTACTTTGGCCACCTCATGCAAAGAGTTGACTCATTGGAAAAGACTCTGATGCCAGGAGGGATTGGGGACAGGAGGAGAAGGGGACGACAGAGGATGAGATGGCTGGATGGCATTACCAACTTGATGGACATGAGTCTGAGTGAGCTCTGGGAGTTGGTGATGGACAGGGAGGCCTGGTGTGCTGTAATTCATGGGGTCACAAAGAGTCAGACACAACTGAGCGACTGTACTGAACTGAACTGAACTGAAAGATATCCTCTTGTAGAAATTATTTCCATGGGAATTTGGTTCTCAGTTTAACACTTGGTCCCAGAAAATGAAGTCTGTGTGGTTTCCAGGAGGCTGATCCTAGGACATTATTGCCTTCCATGGCATCCAGTCTCATCACTTCATGGCAAATAGATGGGAAGACAGTGGAAACAGTGGCTGACTATTTTTCTGGGCTCCAAAATCACTGCAGATGGTGATTGCCACCATGAAATTAAAAGATGCTTCCTCCTTGGAAAGAAAATTATGACCAACCTAGACAGCATATTGAAAAGAAGAGACATTACTTTATCAACAAAGGTCTTTCTAGTCAAGGTTATGGTTTTTCCAGTAGTCATGTATGAATGTGAGAGTTGGACTGTGAAGAAGGCTGAGCACCGAAGAACTGATGCTTTTGAACTGTGGTGTTGGAGAAGACTCTTGAGAGTCCCTTGGACTTTGAGGAAATCCAACCAGTCCATCCTAAAGGCGATCAATCCTGGGTGTTTATTGGAAGGACTGATGCTAAAGCTGAAGCTCCAATACTTTGGCCACCTGACGTAAAGAACTGACTCTTTGGAAAAAACCCTGATGCTCAGAAAGATTGAGGGCAGGAGGAGAAGGGAACGACAGAGGATGAGATGGTTGGATGGCACCACCGACTCAATGTACATGGATTTCTGTGGACTCTGGGAGTTGGTGATGGACAGGGAGGCCTGGCACACTGTAGTTCATGGGGTCGCAAAGAGTCAGACATGACTGAGCAACTGAACTGAACTGAACTGAACTGAAGGCCCACTTGACTTCACATTGCAGGATGTTTGGCTCTAGGTGAGTGATCACATCATCGTGATTTTCTGGGTCGTGAAGATCTTTTTTGTACAGTTCTTCTGTGTATTCTTGCTACCTTTTCTTAATATCTTCTGCTTCTGTTTGGTCCTGCAATGGTGCACTAGTGCAGCCGAGAGGAGCTACCCTGGGCCAGAGGTTAGGGGCAGCTGCGAAGAGGAGCTACCCCTGTGTCTGAAGTAGGGAGCAGAGGCTGCACTTTGCTGAAACAGCCGTGAAGAGAGACCCAACGTCCAAGGTAAGTGAAACCCAAGTAAGACAGTAGGCACTAAGAGAGGGGATCAGAGGGCAGACAGACTGAAATGACAAACACAGACAACTACCCAATCTGATCACATGGACCACAGCCTTGTCTAACTCAATAAAACTAAGCCATGTGGTATGGGGCCACCCAAGATGGACGGGTCATGCTGGAGAGGTCTGACAGAATGTGGTCCCCTGGAGAAGGGAATGGCAAACCACTTCACTATTCTTGCTTTGAGAACCCCATGAACGATATGAAAAGGCAAAATGATAGGATACTGAAAGAGGAACTCCCCAGGTCAGTAAGTGCCCAATATGCTACTGGAGATCAGTGGAAGAATAACTCCAAAAAGAATGAAGGATGGATCCAAAGCAAAAACAATACCCAGTTGTGGATATGACTGGTGATAAAAGCAAGGTCCAATGCTGTAAAGAGCAATATTGCATAGGAACCTGGAATGTTAGGTCCATGAATCAAGGTAAATTGGAAGTGGTCAAACAGGAGATGGCAAGAGTGAACGTTGACATTCTAGGAATCAGCGAACTAAAATGGACCGGAATGGGTGAATTTAACTCAGATGACCATTATATCTACTAGTGGGAAGGAATCCCTTAGAAAAAGTGGAGTAGCCATCATGGTCAACAGAAGAGTCCAAAATGCAGTACTTTGGATGCAATCTCAAAAATGACAGAATGATCTCTGTTCATTTTCAAGGCAAACAATTCAGTATCACAATAATGCAAGTCTATGCCCTGACAGTAACGCTGAAGAAGCTGAAGTTGAACAATTTTGTGAAGACATACAAGACCTTCTAGAACTAACACCCAAAAAAGATCCCCTTTTCATTATAGGGGACTGGTGCAAAAGTAGGAAGTCAAGAAACACCGAGAGTAACAGACAAATTTGGCCTTGGAGTATGGAATGAAGCAGGGCAAAGTCTAATAGAGTTTTGCCAAGAGAATGCACTGGTCATAGCAAACACCCTCTTCCAACAACACAAGAGAAGACTCTACACATGGATATCACCAGGTGGTCAACACCAAAATCAGATTGATTATATTCTTTGCAGCCAAAGGTGGAAAAGCTCTATACAGTCAGCAAAAACAAGACCGAGAGCTGACTGTGGCTCAGATCATGAACTCCTTATTGCCAATTCAGACTTAAATTGAAGAAAGTAAGGAAAACCACTAGACCATTCAGGTAGACCTAAATCAAATCCCTTATGATTATACAGTGGAAGTGAGAAATAGATTTAAGGGACTAGATCTGATAGACAGAATGCCTAATGAACTATGGACGGAGGTTCGTGACATTGTACAGGAGACAGGGACCAAGTCCATCCCCATGGAAAAGAAATGCAAAAAAGCAAAATGGCTGTCTGAGGAGGCCTTCCAAATAGCTGTGAAAAGAAGGGAACCTAAAAGCAAAGGAGAAAAGGAAAGATATACCCATCTGAATGCAGGGTTCCAAAGAATAGCAAGGATAGATACGAAAGCCTTCCTCAGAGATCAGTGCAAAGAAATAGAGGAAAACGATGGAATGGGAAAAACTAGAGATGTCTTCAGGAAAATTAGAGATACCAAGGGAACATTTCATGCAAAGATGGGCTCAAGAAAGCACATAACCTTAGACAATATCATGTAATTAACTAGTTGGAAGATAGAAGATAATTTATTTCTGGAACGGAAAAGTAATAAGAGCAGATGAATTGAAACAGTAATAAATTATGGGCTGTGAATCCATATATCCTAGGGTAACTCTTTACACATTAGAGACCTGCAATACATTTTCTGATAAGTGAATTTATCCAGTCAGCAGGTACTCCCCCAAAGGACTTAAGGGAGTACCTGGGACATGTCAGGTTGGAAAGCAGCCTACCAGTCATAAGAAGGAGTCTTGAAACCCATTTCTGAGATGTGCTGGTGCTCATTATTATTTTTTTTCTTCTACTTCCTTTGGATTTCACGTGTTCTTTTTTTCAATTTTCTAAGCTGGAAACTTAGATCTTTCTTCTTTTCTAATATATACATCTAATATATGCTATACATTTTCTCCTATGCACTGTTTTCACTGCCTCCCATGGATCTTGATAGCTGTTTTCATTTTCATTTTGTTGAAAATAAATTTTTCCTCTTTCTTGACCCATATCACAGAAATTCGTTGTTTATATATATATTGGGATTTTCCAGTTACCTTTCCACTACTGATTTCCGGTTTAATTATTTGTGGGCTGAGAACAGACATTGAATGATTTCTATATGTTTAAATTTGCTAAGGTACATTTTATGGTCTATAATGTGGCCTATCCTGGTAAATATTCCATACAAACTTGACAGAAATGCTTATTATGCTGTTGTTGTAGGTAGTATTCTATGCTGCTGCTGCTGCTGCTGCTAAGTTGCTTCAGTCGTGTCTGACTCTGTGTGACACCAGAGATGGCAGCCACCAGGCTGCCCCCTCCCTGGGATTCTCCAGGCAAGAATACTAGAGTGGGTTGCCATTTCCTTCTCTAGTGCATGAAAGTGAAAAGTGACAGTGAAGTCGCTCAGCCATGTCCAACTCTTCGTGACCCCATGGACTGCAGCCTACTAGGCTCCTCCATCCATGGGATTTTCCAGGCAAGAGTACTGGAGTGGGTTGCCATTGCCTTCTCCGGAAGTAATCTATAGGTGTCCATAATATCCAGATGATTGTTAAGTTCAACTATATCCTTACTGCTATTTTGTCTGTTTAAACTCTCCATTTCTGATACAGGGGTGTTGAAGACTTTGACTATAATAGTGGATTCATCTATGTTTTCTGTTTGTAATTCTATAAGTTTTTATGTCATATATTTTAATACTCTGTGGTTGGGTGCTACACATTAAGGTTGTTATGCCTTCTTAGACAAATGACCTGTTTATCATTTTGCATTGCCCTTCTTTAACCCTAATAGCTTTCCTTCTTTGGAAATGTGCTTTATCTGAAATTAACACAGATATTCTTATTTTTTTGGATTAATGTTAGCATTCACTCATTAATCTTGTCTTTATATTAAAGTGTTTTTCTTAGACAATACATAGTTGGTACTTATTTCTATATACTGTGACAATCTTTTAATTTGTGCATTTAAACTGTTGATATCCAAAATTGTTATCAATATAGTTGGATTAATATCTACCATATTTGTTAGTATTTTCCTGTTTCTCACCTTTGATCTTTATTCCTATTTTTGTGTTCCACTAACTTTCAGGTTTTTTGTGCTTCTAATTGGTACTTTACATGATTTCATTTTGCAAGTTCATTTTATTTGTTTTTACCATTTTTAGAGTTTTCAATAACATTTACAGCTAATCCAAGTCCACTTTTAAATAACACTATACTGATTTACAAGTAGTGAGTATTTCATAATAACAAAATAATCCTTATCCTTACTTCTGTCCCTTTTATCATTGCTGTCATTCATTTTGCTTATACATAAGCACTTATATATATATATATAAAACACACATATATATGAGGACACATGATTGAATATACTGTTACAGTTATTGTTTCGCACGTACTCTTATCTAACAGAGGATGAATAGGAAAGGTAGAGCGTTTAATTTTACCTATACTTACTCCTTCTCAGGTGCTCTTCCTTTCTTTATATGGATCTGAGTTTCTGCCCTTAATCATTTGCCCTGGCTCAGAAGAATTTATTTAACATTTTCTGCAAGGCATTCTACTATCATCATTGTTTCAGACATTCCTTCCATTCCTTTCTCTTTCTTCTTCTGGAATTCCTATTCACTATGTGTTATACTTTTCTTTTCAGTTGTACCACAGTTTAGAATATTTAGTTTAGTCTGTTTTATTTTTGTCTTTAGTCTTTTTTCTCATTGCTTTTCAGTTTCAGTGGTTTCTATTAAGATATCCTCAAGCTCAGAAAATCTTTTCTCACCTATATCTTGTCTATCAACAATGCCATGAACGGCATTTTCATTTCTCTTTTAGAATTTTTTTTTTTTCTCACCTCTTTTTTTTGAGTGAACTTGTACCTGTGAACTGTGAACTTCACACACACTTCTGGGTCTTTTTGCCCCTCTTCCTAGGGACACAGTGTCTACACTGGGCTGTATTTGGTATAAGTTTTCTTTTATATGAAAAGCTGAAAACACCTAGAACTGGGTTTTTGCCTTCTCCAGACCAATTAAGCTCTGATTAATTCTGGCAGATTGGACTCTAGCTAAATAATTTCACCTGAGGGGAGATATTTTAAAGACAAACAGGGTGATCTGGCATATTTAAAAATAGCTCCTCTTCCTCTTCTCTTGCCAGAAGCACAAGGGGGGTTTTCTCTGCTCTTCACTGTGATAGCCTCATCTACCTGCTGGAGGTAAACCCAAATATGTGGGGATTCTGTGATGTTAAAAACCACAGATAGTTTGTTATTTCAGCCTTGCTTTTCCCCACTTTACAGATTACCTGCGATGCAGACAAGTTTTGTATCATATTTATTTTACCTGAAGGATGTCCTTTGATATGTGTCCTAATAAATGGTACTGAATTCTCTGTTTTTGTTTGTCTGTGAAAGTCATTATTTAACTTTCCTTTTTGGAAAATATTTTCATGTTGCAAAGTTCTTGGACTGTTTTTCTTTCAGAACTTGAAAGATGCTGGTCATAGGTCTTTAAGCTTGCATAAAAATTGAGTGTGGGTTTTGTTGTAGCTGTAGTTACCCCTAATGCTTATTTTGCTTTAGATTTTTTCAGCATAGGGTGCGAATTGGATTGTCAGAGGATTTTTTTCAGTGCTCCTGTTCTCCTATTAGCTTTAGACTTTCCTTATGTGTTTCCAATAGTCATGTATGGATTTGCTGCTGCTGCTGCTAAGTTGCTTCAGTCACGTCCGACTCTGTGTGACCCCATAGACAGCAGCCCATCAGACTCCCCCATCCCTGGAATTCTCCAGGCAAGAATACTGGACTGGGTTGCCATTTCCTTCTCCAATGCAGGAAAGTGAAAAGTGAAAGTGAAGTCATTCAGTCATGTCTGACTCTTCACGACCCCATGTACTGCAGCCTACCAGGCTCCTCCATCTATGGGATTTTCCAGGCAAGAGTACTGGAGTCGGCCACCAGTGCCTTCTCCAGTATGGATGTGAGAGTTGGACTATAAAGAAAATTGAGTGCTGAAGAATTGATGCTTTTGAACTTTAGTGTTGGAGAAGACTCTTGAGAGTCCCTTGAACTGCAAGGAGATCCAACCAGTCCATCCTAAAGGAAATCAGTCCTGAATATTCATTGGAAGGACTGATGCTGAAGGTGAAACTCCAATACTTTGGCCTCCTGATTGGAACAACTGATTCACTGGAAAAGACCCTGATGATTAGAAAGATTGAAAGCAGGAGGAAAAGGGGATGACAGAGGATGAGATGGTTGGATGGCAACACTGACTTGATGGATACAAGTTTGAGTAAGCTCTGGGTGTTGGTGATGGACAGGGAAGCCTGGCGTGCTGTAGTCCAAGGGATTGCAAAGAGTTGGACATGACTGAGAGACTGAACTGAACTTACTGTGTTCTTCCACATGATAATAGATGCCTCTCCATCTCTCACCCCAGGTATGTACAGCTGCATAGTCACCACAGAATAGCCTGGTGGGGGCACGGGAGGGTATTCTCTTGTCCTGGTTCAGTCTCAGGTTTAGATAGGCTTGGTGTTCCTGGTTCTGGGAATGGGGATATCCCCATGATCTTACTCTAGTCCCTCTTGCTAGGCTATAGGTACCTCTAATAACCAGGTCTGGACAGTCAACTTTCATCCCAAGGGTAGAATTTTTTTGTTTGTATTGTTTTTTGCCCTAATTGCAACTGTTTACTCACCCCTTCCTCTTTCCCGAACTACAGCTCAAAAAATTTCTTCCCTATAGGAGGGAAGTTTCCAGACAGAATATTCTGCTTTCCTGCAGTGGGAGCTGCTTTTCTAATTCACAGTTTAAGCACAAAGAGGGCCTTTTTTAGTGTCTCCGTCTCCTCAAAATTGTTCTTGTTGCTTTGTGACATCCATGAAAACCTCTGAGATTGAATGTAGAATCCCTTGTGTCTTGGGCTCTTGAGAGTTCTATGTTCTTAGGATATCCTACACTTGGTCTTTAAGAATTTGTTAAAATTTTTAGCTGAAATCTTTTTGCTGGCTTATATGTCAGCCCAAGTTTCCTACTATATTCTACCCCAGATACGTCATCACTTGTATTTCCCTGAAGGTGCCTGTCTTTCCTCAGATTTCACCCTACTTGTTTCCTCTGTGACTTCAGTTATTGTATTAGGTAAGAACAAATTATAATTTTGTGGATTGTTCGGCTTTTTCCTGCTTGAATGGAAGCAATACTTTCTACATTTCTACATCTTAATTGGAAGCCACTCTTTCTGGAGAAGTTTTTGTTCAGCTGGAAACCATTAAAACTGATCCCTGTTTCATATAATGAAAAAGTTATACACAATTGTTTTGAGCTGCTTAGGTCATTATTTTCATTAACAATTGTATTGGCATCACCCCTGGAGAAGGCTACCCACTCCAGTATTCTAGCCTAGAGAACTCCATGGACTGTGTGTAGTCTATGATGTTGCATAGAGTCGGACATGACTGAGAAACTTTCACTTTCACTTTGAAAATTTAGGTTTTTAAAATGGCAGAACAAAGTTTTTCTAAGACCAAATTGTATATGTGATGTCATTTTATAAATGTGATGTCTTTGGCATACCATTTTTAACTGTAGGCTTTAAGTTGAATTTTCTTTTTTATTAGTAGCATGACATAAAAAATGGATGTTCTTATATATAAAAAAACCAGAAATTATAAAAATAGCTATTTTAACACAGTCTCTCAATTGGAAAGCTGATTTTATTACTTGTTTATTTAAATTTTGGAAATTTGATCTTCAGAATATTTTGTAATGTGAGCACAGTACTTCCCTGGACAATTAATTTTCGCACACCAGAATTCCTAATTCCATTGTATTACATCATTTCTGCTATCATTTCATCACTCTTGCCATTATCACATTTAACTTGATCAGTGTCAAAACTACTTGGAAGTTCAGTTTATATGAAAGATACTAATGCACTCTTGACTTCTGATAGAGTAATAGTCTAGTGCACTTAGGAAAATGTTTTTTTTTCAAAGCTATTATGAGTAACAGACAGAAGTGTTCTGTGTTTACTCAGCTGAGTCAAAAAGCTAGAAGCAGAGTGACACTGTAAAAATGTGATGGCCATATATAATGAATGTGTTATGTCTAACATTCATTATTTTTTTATGTTATTTTCAGGAATTGGATGAATAAGAATAAAGAAAAATCAGTTTAACCATGTGACCCTTATTTGTGAGCTAGATGTTCATTAATTCAATATTGAGTGACTTATTGAGTGACTCTTGACAGATCCTGTTCAAGGAATTGTGGAGTCAGCAGTGACAGAGAACAAGCTCTGCTTTGGATAAAGATCTTCATTTTTTTTCANTAAAGTTGTCAATAAAATTAAAGAACAGAACATAAAATAATTGATCCAAACTTAAGAAAAAGTTTATACAAAGTTTCATTTATTGATTTTCCTCTTCTGGTTTATGGTATTTGTGTGGTTTTTCTCAGTACTCTTGTGCACATTAAATGATACTTAGTTTTTAGTAGTCTCAGAAATATGAAGAATAGGTCTCTTTGTCATGTCTAGATTCAAAGTTACATTATACCATCTTGGGTTTTGGTTTTCCTGTGTTGTACTGAAGACAGATCTTATTTCCTTTGTAAGAACTAATTTTTAAATATTCTATAGATTTGAAACCTGAATGTCTAACAGTTGGTGGCTTAAAATCTGAAGGGGCTCTCAGATGTACAGGTTTCAGCATTGTGGCATGTGGGCTTAGCTGCCCAGAGTCATGTGGAATCTTCCTGTTCCAGCAATCAAATCTCTGTTGATCGTTGGCAGGTGGAGTGGCATAGATTTTGCACTCAATCTCAGAGTTTGTTACTGTGGATACATTTTATTATTGTGTTTTGCAGGTGTTTGTGAATAGTGATTGTGTCCACAACACCACCCCCACATTAAAAGTCCCTAGAATGATTCATGGGACTTAAAATATAGTTTTACCTCTAAAGATTTATCACACAGATGTAGTTAGGGTAAACAACTTAAGGGAAAGAGATATAAGTAGAGTGTGGAGGAGTCTGTCTGCAGACTTCTTATGCCCTCCCTCTCATTAGGTGTCACGTGGAGCATACTCTTCCCTAACAATGAAAATGCAGTGGTATATGTGCTGTCTTTTTGCTAAGGGAAGCTGACTAGAGACTCTATCCTAGGTTTTCATTGGGAACTCCCTGCATAGCACATACCAACCTTCCAGATTCCAAGAAAAGCAGACTAGTTTAAGGCACGTTGCTTGCACAAACACTGCAGATATGATACGTGACCTTTGGAGATGGTAGGAATACCCTTGATATCCAAGTTCCCAGACACCAAGGCCAAAGGGTTAACCTTGAAAGTAAGCCTTCTAGGGATAGCAGTCTTGCACAGTTATGTTAACCCTTTTCTGAACATTTAACTTTGTTTCTAGTAGCCTAGTTGTAAAAATCCTAAATGCTACGAATAATGACCAAGTTTCTAACTATCTCTGTACCTTAATTAGAATAATCAGGTTAGAATTATTAATCAGTCCTTATTAACCAGGCTATCTTCTAATTTCTACTCTAGTTCTAATGACTAGTTCACCCTGCTCCTTCTCTGTGCTGTCCCATTGTTTACTTTATGCATTTACCCCTTTAATAAATATCTACTGCTATATATGCCATCAACATAATTCAAAATATATAGCAGAGAATCCTACAAAATACCTTCCATAAAGGAACTTACACTTTTGTGTGGTTAGGATATGCATACTGGAATATAGAGATTTTCTACTTGTGCTCAGTGCTGTGAAACAAAATCTAAGGGGAAGACAGAGTGATAGAGTTGGATTTGAGTTAATTTATATATTATTTTCAAGGACAGCTTCTCTAGATATTTGAACATAGAAGTGAAAGAAGTACAGGAGTAAATTATACAGACATCTAGAGTAAATTCCCTCCAGTCCATGTTCCAGAGACAAAAACTGATTGGAGAAAGGCAAGGAGTTCAACATCCTGATATAGAATAACCAAGGTAGTGAGTTATCTAATAGGTGACATCAGAGACATAAGAGAAAAATTGAAACCCTTTTGTAGGGATCGTAGGACCTGTTAACATCTTTAAATTTTCTTCAATGATAAGAATCTTGGAGATTTTTTGGAAAAAATTGATATGTTTTGCACATTTTAAAAAAGTAAATAATGTTTAAAGATGATGAAATATTAGGAGATAATATAAAAGAGTATTCAGAATACATTTCAATAATACACAGAAAAATATGGTGTTGATGGTGTCATGGATCATAATGGCAGCAGTAAGTGCAAGTGGTAAGAATATTTGACCTGGGTTTATTTTGACTTCAGAGTCAATAGGAAAATAATAGAACAAAGAATATTTTTGGATAACATTTTCAAGGTCTTTTAAGGTTTTGGTTGAAGTAACTGGAAGAAAGTTGCTGATACTGATGGAAATGAGGAAATGAAAAGCATGCTCGGGGGTGGTCAAGAATTTATATTTGGATGTGTTATGTTTGGGATACATATGTGATGACCAAGTGGAGATGCTGCATAAACAGTGGGGTATAGGAGTTCTGAAGATGGGCAGAGGTGAGAACTCAGAGATTCCCAAAATTTGGGAGTCATCAAATTAAAAGTGACTTAAATTTTTTTTTTTTTAATTTATGTATTATTTATTTACTTATTTTTGGCTGTGGAGGGTCTTCATTGCTGCATACAGGCTTTTTCTATTTGCCATGAGCAGGGGCTACTCTCTAGTTGCAGTGTGCAGGCTTCTCACTAGTTGCGGTGTGCAGGCCCTAGAGTGTGTGGGCTTCAGAAGTTGTGACATGTGGCCTAGTTGCCCTGTGGCATGTGGAATCTTCCAAGACCAGGGATGGAACCTGTGTCCTCTGCACTGGCACGCAGATTTTTAACCACAGGACCACCAGGGAAGTCCTAAAGATGACTTCTAGAGCTATACTAATGAAAGGCATCACAACATGTAGTTATAAGAAGTTACAGGGACAAAGTGATAGGGCGTTTTAATTGGTACAAGAGTAGAAGATGAGAACGGCCTGTAGTGGAGGCTGAAAGAAGCAGTAAGTGAAGTAAAAGAACTAAGGAAAAATGATGTCTAGAATCAGTGTGAAGAAAGTTTTTCAAGAAGAAGTGATCAGCATTATCAAATGTTGCTGATTGTTTGCATGAGGTGAAATGTGAGAATTAACTGAAAGATTTAAAGTAGATGATCCTGATATTTGCAAGAACAAATAATACACTGAGTTGTACAAAATAGAAAATAATATACTGGATTTTCCATAAGATCTTTTGGGAAAATGTGAATGAACTTTTTGGCCAGCCCAATACATAATACTAGTGATAAATTAGTGTGGATTCAAGAAAATAGGTGGACTATAAAGACGGCCTATAAATATAGATGGTAGTTTCAGAAGATTTGGAGGGTCAGGGGGATTTTTAATAGGTACTAATACAGCATGTTTGATTATGACAAACTGTTCAAGAGAGATAAAAATATTATAAATCAGAAAGTAAAGCAAACACTATCACAAATAAGTGAAATAGACTGGAATCCAATGCATAGTTGGAGGGATTCATCTTGGGCAGGAATAAATACACAGCAGCAGGAGGAGAGAAAATAGACTACATGAGAATCACAGTAGGTAAGATGCTGGATGTGGTATTGGGTGTTTCTGAATGCTTTTATTTTGTCAGTGAAATATTTACTAGTGAATATCTGAAAATAAGGAATTCTCCAGGAGCAGGGTGGTGGAAGAGGTTTTGTTACTTTGAGGAGAAAGGAAGATAGGGTATCTGAATTGACTAGGGAAACACAAAAGGATTAAAATTAAGGACAGATTCTGAGAGACATGGCCAGGAATTTAGAGTTAGTGAATCAGTTCAGGTCCTTCAAGAAGCAGATGCCAAGTTGGAATTAAACATGCCTGGTATTTATTGGGGAAAATGTCTGCAGAGAATACAGGATCGAGTTAAGCATAGGTGAGGGGAGTCTTCAGTCTGTGATGCAAGTCTGAAAACTATAAAATGACAGGAAAGACAGGAACACTGGGTAAGAGAGGTTCTGACTGCAGTGCAGATGTGAGAATGTGTTGATCAGGCCAATGTGAGGTCCCCCAGCGGAGGCTGAGGATGGGAGAGTCCGCATCGGGCAGAAATAGCCCAGAAATAGTAGTCCTGCCATACCCAATGATTGGCTCAAAGAAGCCTCAGAGAAGCCCAGATTTAGTGTGAACCCAGGAGAGAACCTGCAGGTGTTGCAGGCAGAGGCTCTGGTTCAACGTGTTCACTGCAGCAGGTTCTCCTGAAGGCGGAGCAAGGCTGAGTTGAGCACGCGGGTCCACAGCTGACACATTAGATATGGTGATATTTTTTCTTCCATCTGTGTTTAGTGGCTCTCATGTATTTGAGGAAGGAAGTAGAATGTTAAATTTAAGTAGATTTGAGAATATCCAGGGTAGTGATATGAAAGGAAAGAGGGAAATTCAAATTGAACTAGACAGTTTAAAAGAGGAAACAGTTTAAGCTGGTTATGGACATGAGTGCCTGAGGCACTACTGTTCCAACCATGCAAATAAGAAACTGAAATGTCTTTAGTAAGTTTCATAACCTTAATTTCTTAATTTTCTTTGCAAGTTTCAGAGTGTGAAAGGATGAAAGGCTTATAATCACATACATCTACATATATATATATATATATATATATAGAGAGAGAGAGAGAGAGAGAGAGAGAGAGAGAATTCAAAAGTTATCAATTTAAGTATATGCATAAGACTTAGATATAATAGAGGAGTAAGAAGAATTTTTTCCTTCCTAAGTTTCAATTCCCATGTGTCTCTTATTTTCTTAACCACTCTGAGTTAGATTTTAATTTTCTGTATCTGTTGTAATATGGTCCTCAAATTCCAATGAATCGCTTCATCATAGGCTCAAAAGAAGAGAAAACAAATCCAAGTCCACTGAACTTGTTATATTGAGAGGTTGAGAGATGGTGCGTTAGTTCTACAAAATAGTGCTTTGCTATGAGGATATGAAACACAGTACATCAGGAAATTTAAAGTTTTCCCATAATTTTAGGTTTAAACCTCACTGTAAGATAAGCCTTGAAACTACTGCCAAACTTGGATCCCCACTTAGTTTACCTCTTCTTGTCTATTTGGATTTTTCGCTCTCAGTGAGTGTTGTGGAGTTAGCAAGTCCTCACTTACCTGCAATTTGGCCCACAACAGGTCAAGTTCTAACTGCAAGATTGGAATTTACTCCCGTTTGCTCTGAGTCCATCACCTCAGTTCTTTTCCTACTTCAATGAGCAGATCTAGTTTCACATCTGAACTTTCTTCAGTATATCTTTTGCTGCTCCATTTGACAAAGCCATGCCTGGCTGTGTCATACATAGTCCTAAATAAATAGTAATAGTTATTATATAATTAGTATTGCTGTCACCAGCAGGTGCCAGGAAGTCAGTCCTGTTCTAGAAAGCTTAGAAATATTCATATTCAATCCTCATAATAAACTATATTTTATCTCTATTGACAGATGAAAAAAATGAAGCCCAGGTAATATTACTTGCCTTAATTCATGCAATAACTTTTGGAGCCATAGAGAAACCAAGCTGAATACAAATTTTTCTTTTAATTACCAACTTATACCCTTAATGCTTGACACTAAATATATCAATCTATAAATGTCTCATGGCCTGCATTTTTAGTGCATTCACAGATTTATCTCCTCTTGAAGTTCTCCATTTTAATGCATAAACAGCATTGTCTGCTTACAGAAAAAAATAACAATCACATGTTTGTGCAAGGCTATCATTAGTTACTTGTTGATTTCTTTCAAACCCTGAACACATGGCTTAGTGCTTACTTTTATTGCTGCTCCAGGGTAGCTAGTTTTGGTTATGGCAATAATCATAACCCGCCAACAGAAGTGTATGTAATTTTTTTCCTTCTAGTTTCATTAGAATTATTGCTGTAGGGATTGAGGCTTTTCAAATCATGAAAGCTGGTCTCCTAAATCAAAAACAGGATTCTTCCACAGGGTGATATATGCTTCCAGATGTGTATGTTGAAATAAAGCAAACTTCTTCTTAAAGGATCATTTTGACCTATTTCTCTTTCTTGGTCTGAGTTACATTTTTTCAAAACTATATTGAAAATTAATTTTTAAAATTTCAATGGATGAAAAGCTAATTGATACTTTAGTGAAATCAGTGATAGTTTTCTGCCACTGAAGTAAATCAATTACCTGTCAGACACGTTGTCCTGTTTCTTTAACTCTTTTCTAGCCATCAGTTGTGGCATCTGTGTCTGAATGTTGTGAAAGAATAGATTATAGCATTTAAGTAAAGAGTTCTATTTTATAAAATTAGGCAGTCTTTTTCTTGCTTTGTCTCAGGCTTTGTAGCAGCCGAGTTTGTTTTTTTCTGAACCGAATTTTTCCCTATTGGATTGAATGTTGCATGAGAGTATTGATTTCACTGGCAAATTATTACAGAATTAAAGGTATCACATGAATTTTTTATTACATGGGAAATTAATAAAACAATTTGAACAAATCATGTTTGGACTAACTTAGGAATTAATTTTTCAGGAAAAGCATAATAAAAACCTTAAACTTGGTAAATATATATTTTGTAAGAAATATTTTCTATTTTTAACATTTCTGGTTTTGATATAAGTAGTCTGGGTATGGAAAAATAAAAGGAAAAAATAATGCTTTCATATCTGTATTCTGTGTTCCTTACATAAGATGCAACTGATTTTGAATTGAAAGATCGAGTAAAAAGGATATAATTACTCATATATTATAGCAAAGCTCAGAATTAACTATAGTATTAGGAATATATTTTTACTTCCTAAGTGCAATTATTTACCTAATATGTTTCTTATAGTTTCTCATGTGTGTTTCTTCCTTTACATTTTTAAATATCATTTTAGTCAGAATTTAATAATATAGCTTTGCATTTCTGTGACTGCAATAAACTTCTAGTGACATTTGCTGCCACCAAACCCTTGCTATTTTCAAACTGCTTCCAGGTGGATATTTTCAAAATCTCACTTTTACTTAGATTGTCTCTCTTTAATATTCCTTATCCTTCAGTTCATACTCAGTCTCACTTAGCGGTGCTCTGCCAGCACCCTTCAGTGGGGATAGTATCTCTGTGGATAACCATGAATGTTCGAATATTGTTGCTATTGTTTATGCTGCTCCTCAGATAAGCCAGATGCTGCCTTTCCTTTACGTCCATTTCCTTCAAGTCTCATCCAGTTGATTTGTATGTTTGATGTTCTCTTCTCTAAATACTAAATCTCAAACTGGACTCTGGATAATATTGTTTTCTAGCTGCTTCATATACCATATTATTTCTCCAAGTAGGTTATTCATCTTACAGTATTACTATGTTCTCTACTAAGACTTGGTGAACACTGGGAAACAGATACTTAAGTAATTATAAAACATTCTAATATACGGTCTACCACAGTAATAAGATTTCTTAGAGTACAGTAGCAGGCAGTAAGACAATAAATGGTTAGATGTTCAACAAGGTACTGACTTTTTAAAACTGAAGTACAGTTGACATACAATATTGTCTTGAGTTGTACAGTGTAATGGTTCAATGTTTTTACAGATTATATGCCACTAAAATTTATTACAAAATAATGGCTATAATTCCCTCTGCTATACAATATATTCTTGTTATTTTATATATAGTACCTTGTATTTCTTAATCTTATATCTCAGCCCCTATTCCTTTCCTTCTCCCCTCTGGTAGTTACTAGATTTCTCTATCTGTGAGTCTGTTTCTGTTTTGCATATATATTCACTTACATTTTTTGTTAGATACCACATATAAGTATCTTTCTTTTGTTCATTTCACTAAGAATATTATTCTCTAGGTCCATCCATGTTGGTGCAAATGATGTAACTTCATTCTTTTTATGGCTGAGTAATATTGCATTATATGTATGTATAGGTATTATATATATAATGCATATATATTTATATGTATGTGTGTGTATATATATATATAATACATAACCACATCTTTATCTGCTCACCTATTGATGAGCACTTGGACTACTCCCATATCTTGATAAAGTGCTGATATGAATATTTGGGTACATGTATTTTTTAATTAGTGACTTCATTTTTTCCAGTTTTATTCCCAGGATGGAATTGCTGGATCATATGATAGTCCTATTTTTAGTTTTTAAATAAACTTCCATAATGGTTTTCCAAAGTGGTGGCACCAATTTACATTCCCACTAGCAATCTACAAAGTATTATGCACTTTTCTCCACATTCCTTCCAATATTTGTTATTTGTAGACTTCTTGAGGATAGCCATCTGATAAGTGTGAGGTGACATCTCATGGTGGTTTTGATTTGCATTTTAAAAACTTATTTATTTGTAATCAAAGGACAATTGCTTTACAGTATTGTGTTGATTTTTGCCAAACATCAACATGAATCATTCATAGGTATACATAGGTCCCCTCCCTCTTGAACTTCCCTCTCACCTCCCTCCCCATCCCACCCCTCTAGGTTGTTACAGTACCTTGGTTTGAGTTCCCTGAGTCACATGGCAAATTTCTATTGGCTATTTATTTTACATATGGCAATGTATGTTTCCATGTTACTCTCTCCATACATTCCACCCTCACTTTCCTCCCCCTGCTGCCATGTTCAAAAGCCTGTTCTCTATGTCTATCTTCATTGCTGCCCTGCAAATAATTTCATCAGTAACATCTTTCTAGATTTCATACATATGCATTAGTATACAATATATGGTTTTCTCTTTCTGACTTACTTCACTCTGTGTAATAGGCCCTAGATTCATCCACCTCCTTAGAACTGCCTCAAATGTGCTCCTTTTTATGGCTGAATACTATTCCATTACATATATGTACCACAGCTTCTTTATTCATTCATCTGCCAATGGACATCTTGGTTGCTTCCATGTCCTAGCTATTGTAAATAGTGCTTCAGTGAACATTGGGGTACATGTGTTTTTTCAATTTTGTTTTCCTCAGGGTATATGCCTAGGAGTGGGAATTCTGGGTCATACAGTGGTTTTATTCCTAGTTTTTTGAGGACTCTCCATTCTGCCTTCCATAGTGGCTGTATCAGTGTACATTCTCACAAACAGTGCAAGAGTGTCCCCTTTTCTCCACACCCTCCCCAGCATTTATTGTTTGTTGACTTTTTGATGATGGCCATTCTGATTGGTATGAGGTGATATCTCATTGTAGTTTTGATTTGCATTTCTCTAATAATGAATGATGCTGAGCATCTTTTGTTAGCCATCTGTTTATCTTTAGAGAAATGTCTGTTTATGTGTTTTTCCCACTTTTTGATTGGGTTGTTTGTCTAGTATTGAGTTGTATGAGTTGCTTGTAAATTTTGGAAATTAATCCTTTGTCAGTTTCATTTGTTATTGTTTTCTCCCATTCTAAGGGTTGTCTTTTTACCTTATTTATATTGTCTTTTGCTATGCAAAAACTTTTAAGTTTAATTAGGCCCCACTTGTTTATTTTTGTTTTTATTTCCATTACTCTAGGACGGAGATATAGAGTATCTTGCTATGATTTATGTCACAGAGTGGTCTATGTTTTCCCCTAAGAGTTTTATAGTTTCTGGTCTTAAATTTAGATCTTTAATTCATTTTGAGTTTATCTTTGTGTATAGTGCTAGGAAGTATTCTAATTTCATTCTTTTACATGTAGCTGTCCAGTTTTCCCAGCACCACTTATTGAAGAGGCTGTCTTGGCTCCATTGTATATTCTTGCCTCCTTTATCAAAAATAAGATACCCATAGGTGTATGGGTTTATCTTTGGGCTTTCTATATTGTTCCATTGGTATATATTTCTGTTTTTGTGCCAGTACCATACTGTCTTGATGACTGTAGCTCTGTAGTATGATCTGAAGTCAGGAAGGTTGATTCCTCCAGCTCCATTCTTCTTTCTTAAGACTGCTTTGGCAATTTGGGGTTTTTTTTGCACAGATGAACTATGCAATATTTTGTTCTCATTCTATGAAAAATGCCATTGGTAATTTGCATATTTTGATTAGTGGTGTTGAGCACTTTTTCATGTCCCCATTTGCCATCTATATGTCTTGTATGGAAATACATCTATTCAGGTCTTCTACCCATTTTATGAGTGTGATGTTTCCTTTTTGATATTTAGTTTTATGAGCCTTTTATATATTTTGGATATTAACACCTTTTCAGTCATATCATTTGCAAATATTTTCTAGTGTTCTGTAGGTTGTCTTTGTCAATGGTTTTATAGGGTTTCCCTGGTGGCTCAGGTGGTAAAGAATCTGCTTGCAATGCAGGAGACCCAGGTTCAATCCCTGGGTGGGGAAGATTCCCTGGAGAAGGGAATGGCAACCCACTCCAGTATTCTCACCTGGAGAATCCCATGGACAGAGGAGCCTGGTGAGCTATATACAGTCCACTGGGTCACAAAGAGTCATACATGACTGAGTGACTAATAACTTTCTCTTGCCTTTGCTATGCAAAGTTTTACATTTGGGTCCCACTTATTTTTGCATTTATTTATTTTGCCTTGGAGACAAATCCAAGAAAACATTGCTACAATTTGTGTCAGAGTGTTCTGCTCATGTTTTCTTCTAGGAGTTTATGATCTCAGTTCTTCCATTTAGGTCTTTAATCCATTTTCTGTTTATTTATGTATATGGTATGAGGATGTGTTCTAACATTGTTTTACATGTAGCTGTCCAGTTTTCCCAACACTACTTATTGAAAGGGCTGTCTTTTCTCCATTACATATTCTTGGCCCCTTTGTTTCACATTATTTTTGAAATACATGTCATTATATATTAATATACTTGAAGTTCAGTTCAGTTCAGTCACTCAGTCATGTCTGACTCTTTGCAATCCCATGAATCGCAGCATGCCAAGCCTCCCTTTCCATCACCAACTCCCAGAGTTCACTTAAACTCACATCCATCGAGTTGGTGATGCCATCCAGCCATCTCACCCTCTGTCATCCCCTTCTCCTCCTGCCCCCAATCCTTCCCAGAATCAGAGTCTTTTCCAATGAGTCGACTCTTTGCATGAGGTGGCCAAAGTACTGGAGTTTCAGCTTTAGCATCATTCCCTCCAAAGAAATCCCAGGACCAATCTTTAGAATGGACTGGTTGGATCTCCTTGCAGTCCAAGGGACTCTCAAGAGCCTTCTCCAACACCACAGTTCAAAAGCATCAATTCTTCGGCACTCAGCTTTCTTCACAGTCCAACTCTCACATCCATACACGACCACTTGAAGTTAGCTGCATCTTATTCTGTTATTTTCTTCCAAGTAAAAAGTAGCAAGCTAGTATCCTAAATTAAACCTGCAAAAATAATGACCAATTTCCAACATTATATGTCCAAAATTTCATAGGCTGAGTAAAATGTTTTTCAACAAAAATTTTTAATTTATTGTGTTAATCAAATAAGAAAAATATTCAGCTTTTGCTTTTAAATTTTTTGTTCTATATACAATTTTAAGAACAGATAAATTATAGACCTGTCTAATATTTCACCCTTTCCACATATAATGAACATAAAATACACAATATTTTCATGCTATTTGCTTTAGTTTGTATTGGAAATAGATTTCTTTTGCAAAAAATATAAGTGAAAGTAGCTCAGACATGTCCAACTCTTTGTAACCCCATGGACTATACAGTCCATGGATTCTCCAAGCCAGAATACTGGAGTGGGTTGTCATTTCCTTCTCCAGAGAACCCAACCCAGGGATCAAATCCAGGTCTCCCGCATTGCAGGTGGATTCATTACCAGCTGAGCTACAACTACAAGGGAAGCAAAAAATATATGGTCAAGTTAAAAAAAGAATATCACCATACTCCAAGCATGAAATGAAAACAATGGCTTCCTTAAAAACTAAAAAGGACCTAAATGCAAATTGGACAAGTAAAACCGAAAAGAGGAAAGATAATTCTGCTTACAAGTATACTTAAATGAGTAAGTTGCTGGTATTTGGCTTGAATAATAAGTTTATATTTTGTATTTGACTTTGACATGACAAGGGTTATGTCATCTTTAGTCTGCAATTGAGGTTTTTAACTTGTCATTTCAGTGATAATAAATGTTGGTAATCTGATTCACATAAGTTCATAGAAGCACATCAAATCAAAATTACTATAGCTCCTNCTATTGCCAAGCTAAGGTTAACTCTTGTCAGGGAATTTTTATTTTCTGCCAAAGGTGAGTTAGATTTGTGTTTAATTGTTTACTTTTTTCTTTTACAAATTAATGAAGTAAAATTGTGTGTGTGTATAATTTTTTCAATGTGACATTCATCATACTATTTTAGCAAGAAAAAATTAAATCTACACTTTAATTTTAAAGTGTTATGAGAATTAAATTTCAAAAGGCTCTTGCAGTATTTTCTGGTATTTTCAGACTTCTGCTATTAAGAAATCTACAAGTTCTTTTTGATTACTGATTTTAATCTAGAGAAAAAAGATTTCTTCCATACCTAGAGGCTGCTGCTGCTGCTGCTAAGTCGCTTCAGTCGTGTCTGACTCTGTGCGACCCCATAGACGGCAGCCCACCAGGTTCTGCCGTCCCTGGGATTCTCCAGGCAAGAACACTGGCGTGGGTTGCCATTTCCTTCTCCAATGCGTGAAAGTGAAAAGTGAAAGTGAAGTCGTTCAGTCGTGACCCCATGGGCTGCAGCCCATCAGGCTCCTCCGTCCATGGAATTTTCCAGGCAAGAGTACTGGACCTAGAAGCTAGAGAGATCAAATTTAAAAAAAAAAGAAAAAAAACAGTGATGTTTTGACAATTTAGAATGCATGTAAGAAAATATGTTGCTTGCAAATAATCAATCTGCTTTAGTTTGGACAAAGAAATTTTATATACTTTATAAATCTGAAAAGACCAGCAGTTGAATTATTTCATTTTTCCTAAAGAAGTGAATGAGTTTATAAATATTTAAAAGTCTATATGATGAGGTAATTTCCTCACTTCTCTTCAAAAGTAAATATAAATATTTGTAGTTTGGATAGTAGGAGAATATTCTTCAAAAAATGGAAACAACATGTAGAGGCAATATTATTTTTAATAATAGCACCTGCTTGTCTTTCAGAGAGATTCCTGTCTTATCTATCAGGGTTTGGTGGTATTTCATTAATAGGAAGATTCTTGCCTATGAAAATTTTCAAGAAATTAAAAGATAAGAAATAGGACAGATAAAAACAACCATCTTTGTTAATGATTAGTGATTAGGTGGATATTGGAAATCTCTGGTCTAGTGGGCTTATTGATGCTAACAGACTTGGTCACCAGTGGCCATAGACCACTGTAGGTATCCCCACCAGGGAGGAACATTGCTTGACTAAAAACAATCGACAGTATATGCTCCATGAAGGGCAGATTTGTTTCCCAGAGAAAAAGCCATAGCAGTTTGTTCAGTTCCTCATCCCAGGAAAATCAATAAATCAGGTAAACACTTCCTTCCTAAATAGAAATAATTAGTGGAGCTGAGTATAGCCAGGACATTTATACTGTTAAACTTCTACTCACATAGAAGAAAAAAAAAAAGTCACAAGTAGGGAAAAACCATTTACAAATCATCCTACATTAATGTCTCATGGTTTGTTGTTGTTTAGTCACTTCGGAGAAGGCGATGGCACCCCACTCCAATACTCTTGCCTGGAAAACCCCATGGACAGAGGAGCCCGGTAGGCTGCAGTCCATGGGATCGCGAAGAGTTGGACGTGACTGAGTGACTTCCCTTTCATTTTTCACTTTCATGCATTGGAGAAGGAAATGGCAACCCACTCCAGTGTTCTTGCCTGGAGAATCCCAGGGACGGGGGAGCCTGGTGGGCTGCCGTCTATGGGGACACAGAGTCAGACACAACTGAAGTGACTTAGCAGCAGCAGCAGTCACTTTGGTCATCTCTGACTTGTTGCAACCTTGTAGACAGTAGCCAGCCAGGTTCCTCTGTCTATGGGACTTTCCAGGCAAAAATACTGAAGTGGGTTGTCATTTATAACCTGTGTCTCTTTCATTGTCAGGCATATTCTTTACCACTGAGCCGTACATGGTGGTTGCTTAGTTGCCAAATCGTGTTCAAATCTTTTGCAGTCACATGCACTGTGGTCTGCCACTCCTCTTTGTCCATAGGATTATGGTGATATAATTTCATATTAATTTTACAGTACAAATTATTTAGTGCCCAGGCACATCTCTGTGAAACTATGGAAAATTCACCTTAAAAATACAATTGGTAAAAATAAGATTTCTTTTAAGAAATCCATATAGGGTTCTTTGGAGACTGAAAGGGTGGCTAGGGCCATTAACTCTATTCTTGAAGGCAATGGTACCAACAGAGTTTCTGGCTATTGAGTATTTGAAATATGGCCAACATAACTGAAGGACTGAAGCTCTAATTTTATACTGTTTTCATTAATTTTTAAACTGAAAAAAGAAAACATGTAGCTTGTAGCTACTGCATAAAATGATGGATTATAAAATAGCTCTGAGAATAAAAGGAATTCTTAGACAAAATACCATGACATATATCTTAGGCTAATTACAGAGGCTGATAAAGAAGAGGGTTCTGGTAGCCTTTCTTGACCTTAATGCAGTGTTGACCAGGTTGACAGTCTGGCTAGCGAGGCTCATTTGATAGGCTCAAAGAAGCTTCCTGAATATACCATTAGAAATAGGTTAAGAAAGGTTTAGAGGAGGAACCAAACACAGTAAATCCATAATAGGTGGCCATATACAGGATTAGTGTTAGAGAGAAAAAATGTGGATATTTTAAAGGAGGTGGGGGTGAAGGGGAATGAAAACAAGCCTCAGTCAGATAAAGGGTTAATTCTGAGGACAAGTAGAGAGAATATGGGATCTCATTTATTGATCAAAGTGCTCTTGAGTACCTGTGGACTCTCTGAGGCTTCCTATTTGATCCAGTCCAAGGTGATGCTTTTGGAGATGACTGACTTAAAATCATGTTCTTCTTATAACCTGTACCTACCCAACAAGAAGTAGTCTAGAATAACTTAGAAACTTGGTAATCAAGAGAAAGAGTAAGCCTCAGCAAAGTCTGCTTCCCTCAGGTAGGACATTTGTAAGCCCCGCCTTGGTTCTGTGAGGAACATATGTTTATATGTATATACCTTCCTAACAGATTTATCTTATTTAAGCTGTCCTTATGAGTTTCTGTTGCTAGAAGAAAAAAATATAATTAATGAAATAAATTATTCTATTAATTCATATTTATAATAGTCTTCCTATAATTCTTCATATGCTTCAGAATTCTATTTATAAGGACCACTATAGCATATTACTCCTTGTGAAGACATCTCTAAGTCACAAGCCTTCTCTCCTCCCCACTCACATATGAATCACTATCTTATCTAACTTATAACAGCTCTTGGCATTTTATATTCATATAATTTCTTTAATATTTTCTCAGTCCACAGATTTACTGATCATCTACTATGAGCCTGATATTGCATTAAGTATTGAAGTGTTGAAGAAAATCCCTCAGCAGTGTCTGACTCTTTGCTACCCCATGGACTATACAGTCCATGAAATTCTCCAGGCAAGAATACTGGAGTGGGTAGTATTTTCCTTCTTCAGGGGATCTTCCAAACCCAGGGATTGAACTCAGGTCTCCCGCATTGCTGGTGGATTCTTTCCCAGCTGAGCCACAAGAGAAGCCCAAGAATACTGGAGTAGGTAGCCTATCGCTTCTCCCGTGGATCTTCCCGAACCAGGAATCAACCCGGGGTCTCCTGCAGGCAGATTCTTTACCAACTGAGCTATGAGGGAAGCCCTACAAATGTGTATATAATGTGAAACAACTTTGCAGAGATTCACACTTGGTCATGTGTAACCTCAGAAGAAGGACTATAAGCAATTATGTCTAGGGGGAAATCAAAAGGTCCCTGGCAAAATGTTATGGATGAACTAACAAAAAAAGAATAGGAGCTATCTAAGCAAACAACATCAGAAAAGGCAATGGCAACCTACTCCAGTACTCTTGCCTGGAAAATCCCATGGATGGGGGAGCCTGGTAGGCTGCAGTCCATGGGGTCACACAGAATCGGACATGACTGAAGGGACTTAGCAGCAGCAGCAAACAAACAAGATAACATAGATAGAGACTGGCCAGTCAGAGGAAATAGCAATTGAAAAGAAATGAAAGACTGAAAAAACTCCTTAGACCACTGAGGAATTTGTAATGTAGGTCTTTGTGCAATGTGGAGGTGAGAGGAATAAAGGGGACAAAGGTCAGTCACATCAGTTAGATAAGCACGTTGAGGTCAATTATGAAAATCCTTAAATTCCTCAGTCATACTATGATTTATAATTACATATACTATCTCCTCAACCAGATTCTTTTTTTGTTTTTTTTTTTTAATTTTCTAACTTCCTCATGTTTTTAAAGGTCATAGTTGAGATATTTCTAAAGGGGAAGGCAAGAAAACAATAGACAGCCAGCTTGGCAAGGAATATATGAAGAATTTTGTGTAGTTTGTGTTTAACTATTGCATTTGAGGATAACCCTTCTTAAACTGTTAATCTAGAGTTTAAAAAGAGTTAACTATTACTTTGAGTCAAACACTGATCATTTTTTTATTCAAACTTAAAATTTTCAAATATCTATAAAGTTAGATTAGAAATATAACAAGATGGAAAAATACAAAGACCTAACCATATACCACAATCACCTGGGAGCTTTCTGCAAACCCTGCAAGCACATTTTTAAAAAATTCATAATTTCAAAGTTCTGAGAGATACTGATTTTCAAACTAGAACTGTATATCCAGGCAAAATATTAAATAATTGTGAGCAAGGAATAAAGACATTTTAAGATAAAAAATATATAAATTAATTCATTTTTTTTAGATTGGATGAAGAGAACATTAGTCACCAGGAGAAAGGGTAGTAGCAGGAAGCATTAAAAGATAAATAAAAGGTATTCAGCCAAGAGATAATTTTGATGTTCATCAATTTTCTCTAAAAGCTTGGATAAAGGAACATAAGCTACTAGGAATGAGTGAAACTATATTCAGAGGGGCGTTAATATTTCATGAGTTTTTAACAATAATTTCCTAGGGAATTGAAAAGAAGCTTAGAGATAAGGATACGAAAATGAGAAGTTAGTTTATTCAGGAAAAAAAAAAGATGGTAATGCAAAGTATCTCAAAGTTTGACAGTAAGAATATTTAAATAAAAGCAACCTATTATAGGATTTCAGGTTATTTCTGTTATCTTCTAACACAGAGCATTACTTAAATAGGTATGTAGAAAAAGATATGCATATATATAGATCGGTAATATATACATGGTGGTGGTGGTTTAGTCACTAAATCTTGTCTGACTCTTATGAGTCCATGGACTGTAGCCTGCCGGGTTCCTCTGTTGATGGACTTCTCCAGGCAAGAATACTGGAGTGGGTTGCCATTTCCTTCTCCAGGGGATCTTCCTGACCCTAGATCAAACCCAGGTCTCCTGCATTGCAGGCAGATTCTTTACTAACTGAGCTATGAGGGAAGCTTCAATATATACATATATATACACATTGATGGGCTTATACATACATGTTGTGGCTTCCCTGATAGCTCAGTTGGTAATAAGAGCCCAGTTCAATTCCTGTGTCAGCAAGATCTGCTGAAGAAGAGATAGGTTACTCACTCCAGTACTCTTGGGCTTCCCTTGTGGCTCAGATGGGAAAGAATCCACCAGCAATGAGGGAGACCTAGGTTCAATCCCTGGGTTGGGAAGATCCCCTGAAGAAGGGGGATTCTGGCCTGGAGAATCCATGGACTGTATAGTCCATGGGGTAGCAAAGAGTTGAACATGACTGAGTGATTTTAACTTTCACTTACATACATGTAATGTACGTGTGTGTGTGTATATTATGTGCGTATGTGTGTGTGTTTATGTTAAAACAGTCCAAAAAGAGTCTCTTTGCTTATACCTCTACATTTTGTTCTATCAGAATCAACAGTATTAAAAAGCATGCTGTGGGAAACCTGTTTGCGTATTTCGATATTCATTTCTCCCCTTACCCCACCCTAACGCAACACCAATTATTCTTAGTATTCCCTTCAGTTCAGTTCAGTTCAGTTTAGTTGTTCACTCGTGTCTGACTCCCATGAACTGCAGCACGTCAGGCCTCCTTGTCCATCACCAATTCCCAGAGTTTACCCAAACTCATGTCCATTGAGTCAGTGATGCCATCTAATCGTCTCATTCTCTCTTGTGCCCTTCTCCTCTTGCCTTCAACTTTCCCAACATCAGGGTCTTTTCAAATGAGTCAGCTGTTTGCATCAGGTTGCCAAAATATTGGAGTTTCAGCTTCAACATCAGTCCTTCAAATGAACACCCAGGACTGATCTCCCTTAGGATGGACTGCTTGGATCTCTGTGGAGTCTAAGGGACTCTCAAGAGTTTTCTCTAACACCATAGTTCAAAAGAATCAGTTCTTTGGTGTTCAGCTTTCTTTATAGTCCAACTCTCACATTCATACATGACTACTGGAAAAACCATAGCCTTGACTAAATGGATCTTTGTTGACAAAATAATGCCACCGCTTTTTAATATGCTGTCTATGTTGGTCATAACTTTCCTTCCAGGGAGTAAGAGTCTTAATTTCATGGCTGTAATCACCATCTGCTGTGATTTTTGGAGCCCCCCAAAAATAAGGTCAGCCACTGTTTCCCCTGTCTCCCCATCTATTTGCCATGAAGTGATGAGACCAAATGCCATGATCTTAGTTTTCTGAATGTTGAGCTTTTTTAAGCCAAATTTTGCACTCTCCTCTTTCATTTTCATCAGAGGCTCTTTAGTTTTTCTTCACTTTCTGCCATAAGGGTGGTGTCATCTGCATATCTGAGGTTATTGATATTTCTCCCGGCAATCTTAATTCCAGCTTGTGCTTCATCCAGCCCAGCATTTCTCATATGTACTCTACATATAAGTTAAATAAGTAAGGTGACAATATACAGCCTTGACATACTCCTTTTCCTATTTGGAACCAGTCTGTTTTTCATGTCCAGTTCTAACTGTTGCTTCCTGACCTGCATACAGGTTTCTCAAGAGGCAGGTCAGATGGCCCAGTATTCCCACCTCTTTCAGATTTTTCCACAGTTTATTTTGATCCACACAGTCAAAGGCTTTGGCATAGTCATAAAGCAGAAATAGATGTTTTTCTGGAACTCTCTTGCTTTTTTGATGATCCAACAGATGTTGGCAATTTGATCTCTGGTTCCTTTGCCTTTTCTAAAACCAACTTGAACATCGGGAGTTCATAGCTGACGGATTGCTGAAACCTGACTTGGAGAATTTTAAGCATTACTTTACTAGCATGTGAGATGAGTGCAATTGTGTGGTAGTTTGTGCATGCTTTGGCATTGCCTTTCTTAGGGATTGGAATGAAAACTGACCTTTTCCAGTCCTGTGACCACTGCTGAGTTTTCTAAATTTGCTGACATATTGAGTGCTACACTTTCACAGCATCATCTTCTAGGATTTGAAACAGCTCAACTGGAATTCCATCATCTCCACTAGCTTTGTTCCTAGTAATATTTCCTAAGGTCCACTTAACTTCACATTCCAGCATGTCTGATTCTAGGTGAGTGATCACACTATCGTGATTATCTAGATCGTGAAGATCTTTTTGTATAGTTCTCTGTGTATTCTTGCCACCTCTTCTTAATATCTTCTGCTTCTGTTAGGTCCATACCATTTTTGTACTTTATCGAGGACAAAGGCCATCTTTGCATGAAATGTTCCCTTGATATCTCTAATTTTATTGAAGAGATCTTTAGTCTTTCCTATTCTATTATTTTCCTCTATTTCTTTCCATTGATCACTGAGGAAGATTTTCTTATTTCTCCTTGCTATTCTTTGGAACTCTTCATTCAAATGGGTATATCTTTCCTTTTCTCCTTTGCTTTTCACTTCTCTTCTTTTCGCAGCTATTTGTAAAGCCTCCTGAGACAGCCATTTTGCTTTTTTGCATTTCTTTTTCTTGGGGATGGTCTTGATCCCTGTCTCCTGTACAATGTCACGAACCTCCATCCATAGTTCATCAAGGACTCTATCTATCAGATCTAGTCCCTTAAATCTATTTCTCACTTCCACTGTATAATAATAAGGGATTTGTTTTAGGTCATACCTGAATTGTCTAGTGGTTTTCCCCACTTTCTTCTATTTAAGTCTGAATTTGGCAATAAGGAGTTCATTAATTTAAAATTAGAGCCAATCATGATATCCCATTTCTCTTGGCTGGAATTGTTTTTAGGTAGGAAACTTAAAACACTCTGAGAATGGGTTCTAGGCTATTGAGAAAGAAACACTATAATTGAAAATTCCTTTCTTTTTGGTATTGCTGAATGTAGATATTGTACAAGAAAGGGTTAATACAGCAGGCCTACGCTTGTCAAATCCTGTACATTTCCACAAGCCCTATTTTCAGGACTATTTGCCAGCTTCTTGTTGCTGAGGAACAACCTTTGAAATGTTCTTTCTGATAAGAGTCTCTGCAAGCCTGAGGCTTGGGGCTGCACTAGACCACTTTGACCCGATAGTTTATGATAGCAACATAATTTATGATGAGCATCCAGTTGTGCTGTGGGGGTCTGGAGTCCAGTTAGCCTACCTGACTGACCCCCAACAAAATCTGGACACAAAGCCTTAGGTGAGCATTTTGTATTGGCAATGCTTAGTGCATATTGTCATACCTTCTTATTGGAAAAATTAAGCAGACTTGTGCAACCAGACTAGGAAGGAACACCTGGAAGCTTGCACTTGGTTTCTACCAGATGCCACACCATATACCTTTTCCGTTTGTGATTTTAACCTGTATCCTTTAATTGCATTAAACTGTAGTCATGGGATAACAGCTTTTGAGTCCTCAGAGTCCTTCTTGTGAATCAAAGAAGGACTCAAAATATAATGAATGCTTACATCTGCCTATTCATGCATAATGAGTTTTAACAGAGTCCCAGGCTATCCTCCTGGCAAACGTTCAACTGTCAGTAGTGCCCAGATAAATATCAGCATAGCAAAGTGTCTTTATCAGTTGTTATGTCACTGTTTTAGTTAATTTTGTTTTTACTTACCTAATTAGATCCAGTACTAATGAAAGTTGTAATGCTAAGAAACATGCTCAAATTACCCAGCTAAAGGATGAGAATCTAAGCCCATCTCAGAACCCATACAATTTATTTTATTTTTATTTTTTTACAATAGGTCCTTGTTGGCTTTCTATTTCAAATATAGCAAAGTGTACTATTTATTTTATATCATAGAATGTGTCAGCACTGCATTTCCATTCCAGTATTTCTATTTCCCTCCTTCACATTCAATTATTTTGTCATTGTGCATCCATTAATATAATGTATATTTTGGATCCCTATCAGGACTCAGATATTAAGCTGAGGGTCTGAAGAAGAGTGGAAAAAAGGCATATTTTCTGCTTTAATAAAATTTCAAATTATTATTCTATATAAATGTAAAATTTTAAAATGAAATGAGTATTATTAATGAGAAGAAATGATGTTATAACATTATATATCAAAATAGACAACCTAGATTATCACAGAAGACATTTTTGAGAAATAGTGCAGAAGATGAGATGACAAAAATAACTATGAATCCACTAGGTAAAAGCTTAGGGCTATGCTATTTAATACAGTAGCTACTAAGTCTTAGTATGTATAGAACAGTCTTTTGGACTCTGTGGGAGAGGGAGAGGGTGGGATGATTTGAGAGAATGGCATTGAAACATGTATAATACCATATAAGAAACAAATCACCAGTCTAGGTTCGATGCAGGATACAGGATGCTTGGGACTGGTGCACTGGGATGACACAGAGGGATGGTATGGAGAGGGAGGTGGGAGTCGGGTTCAGGATTGGGAACATGTGTATACCCGTGGTGTATTCATATTGATGTATGGCAAAACAAATACAATATTGTAAAGTAATTATCCTCCAATTAAAATAAATAAATTAAAAAAAAGAAGAATGTACATTATGTAGCAGAGAGGTCAAGTAAGATAACCCCTCTAAGCAGGTAACATGTAAACACTCATTGGTTCCTCCATGGAAAGAGAACTGTTTGAAAATATTTTCCTAAAAACCTTGAGTATAGATTTTATGCTTGCTTTTTGAAGAAGAGATGTGATTAAGACCCATAAACAAGAAAGTTGTTTGGAATATACTGGAGCTATGTATGTAAACTGATGGGGATTTAAACCATAATGAAAGTCTGAATAGTGAACAAAAGGTCATACATACAGGTAGAAAATGTAAACAATTATTTTAAGCAGTTTGACTGTGAGGGTAAAAAGAGATACTTGAGATTTCAGAGTGAGGAAGTCAAAGGTGTTTTTGTTTGTTTTTTAAGATATAGAAAACTTAATTATGTTTAAAGGAAAACTAAGAGAAATCCCAGGGATGGGGGAGCCTGGTGGGCTGCCGTATATGGGGTCACACAGAGTTGGACACGACTTAAGTGACTTAGCATGATAAATTAAATATGGATATAGAGAATTGAAAAAGGAATACTGGGAGTGCAAGTTTTCAGAGAAGTGAAATTTTCTGATTTTTCCAAGTAGAGTGGAGAGATTAGACTTTCTGCAAGTGACTTAGTATTCTAGATCTATCTCCATTTAATCATATCATATTGTATCATTAAGATATTTATTGCCTTCTCAATGCTAGCTAACTCATGCCTGAAAAAAATCATCCTGTTGGAATAATAAAGTTAGAATTATGTTAGACCTCCTAAGATAGTCAAATAAGTACATCTCTAATGTAGAGGAGAAATACAACAATTGAAGCCATTGAGGTGACATCCCTCAAATCTTAATTTCATGCATTTCCTTCTATACATTTCAGCATATTAGTGATTCCAGATTTAGCAATATGAAGATAAACACAATTGATTTTTTTTAAGTTATTTCTTTTAATATGCTTGTTTTCTCCCATTTTTCTATGAGTTCCTATTGACTGAGAGCCAACCACAGGCAGACTGTCAGAACATTTCACATTAGAATATTTTGTAAGTAGCAGTGATTCATCTTACTCACTATATTCTATAATTATTTTTTAAACATTAATTCAGTGCTATAACAAACACCTCCTCAAATCCCAGAGAGCTGTTTTTTATATAATTAATACCTGGAAGGATTAATTTACCCATTATTAATATTCAGGTTGATTGTGGAAATTTTTACAAGCACTTCCAAAACACTGTATAATAGTTAAGAAAAATTTTAGAATGTAGTTTACCTGTTTAATACAAAAATAAAATAAA
>SJYQ01009056.1:19106-29157 GCA_006410935.1 Redunca redunca | reverse complement strand
TGATTCATTGGAAAAGACTCTGATGCTGGGAGGGATTCGGGGCAGGAGGAGAAGGGGACGACCCAGGATGAGATGGCCGGATGGCATCACTGACTTGATGGACGTGAATCTGAGTGAACTCCGGGAGTTGGTGATGGACTGGGAGGCCTGGCGTGCTGCGATTCACGGGGTTGCAAAGAGTCAGACACAACTGAGTGACTGAACTGAACTGAATTGAAAATAAGTATTTTGGGTGTGGAATCCTAAGCCCACCATCTTTGGACACTTATCATCACCAAGAGTGCAGCAGTGATACTGAAACTTTTGTAATGTACATAATAGCTTTGGAGCTGACTTAAGCTTCCAAGTATTTGAAAGCATATGTCTGAAGTGGCCTTGCTCTGTGTTTGCTCAGCTCTCATACTTGATGTTCTGAAATACTTCTAAAATCGTGTTATTAGAACTGAAGCTCTTTCTATGACCACACTGATGAAATTATAATTTTCAATATCAATCCAAAGATTCCATGGTTTCATTTCTGCTCTTGGCTNTTTTTTTTTTTTTTTTATATTTCTGCTATAGTCTCTATAATTCTGTTAAAATACTATTGTAAAGTAATACCCATGTGGTACAAGATTCTGAAAGTGAATGACAGATAAAGAGAACCACACAGTTGTTTCAAATTTTTTCACATAAGTACCTTTTTTTAAAACTCTCTTAACATATTCCCCTGGAAAGCTATGTTGATAGTGAGAAAGATCCCAGGTCAATATGTTTCTTATCAGTCAAGCACAGTGCAAAGGCTGGCCAGTTGATGTTATATTTATCTTTTCTTGTTAGACTAAAGGGAAAGTAAGTTATGTGGCACAAAGACCCAAAGCTTTTTAATGAGATTTTCCTCTTAATGCTACTAGCAGAAGGGTTATTAGCCTCCCAGGAAAACCTCTGAAAGGAGCTCAGGAAATATAAGATTTCAGAGAAAACCAAATCTCTGGCATTACCTAGATGAAAATTTAAACATGAAAATGTGAATTTGCCCTTGGTTGAAAAGTTTATCAAAAGGAAGACTGGAATTTGAACTAAAAGATCTTGATACATAGTACCTAGTTCAATGCTCCTCTTATCTACTGCACTCATGGGAGTCTCTCACATTACTTTTAAGTTTATTGCTGATTTTAAATAGCAAACAGAGCTATAGCTTTTCCAACTGACTGATAAGAAGAAGTGAGTCTGCCTGTTGAGAGTTAACTATAGTATTGCTGCCTTCACCTCCATTTTCTTGGGCCAAGTGGTCTGTGCAGGCTTTAAACTGACACTAGTCTCCTCATGCAAACCCGTGACCCAGATAAGAGCCCACCAGTCAGAAGCAAAAAGTAGATTCGGACATGCCTTCCCCAGTAGTATGTGTGATCAGTAGTCTCTCCTGCCTCCCTGGGGTCTTCCCTCCCTTGCACATTCCTTAGATATAGAGTTTTCTAAAACCCTGTTCATATGACTTGGAATTCACCAATCCAACCTTAGGGGAACTCCAAAGCACTACATCCATGGATCCTAAGGTCCATGTACCTAGGTCCAATTGCTCTCTCTACTTCTCCCCTGCTTTAACCTGCCTGTGTGGGTTCTCATGTATGCTGTGTACTTCTTGAAGAATTTGAAAGTAATATTTCTCTTGAATCCTGACTCACTGTTCTATACCCTGTGACCCACTTAACAAATGTGAATTTAACCAAGTCAACCCATAACACTGGCAAGAAAGCAATTCTTACATGATCAGCTCAAGCATCATCTTTCCTCAAGACATTTCTTTAACAGTGTTTCACTTCTAATGCTGCCCCATCTCTCACCAACCTAACCTGGGTGCCCTTACATGTACCTCATGGTTCTCTGGGTTTCCTCCCTCAAATCTGGGATAGACCTAGACATGGTAAAACTTTTTACTGTAGACAGAACTACTTCACTCAGCTCCTATTGAGTGATTATATCTTTGCATCTGTAATATATAATAATCTATGCCACATTAAACAAAAATGTTCAGCATTGTCAGCACAGTAATAGGTCTGTTTTGAAACTCTTTGGGAAAACAGAGGATGGACATGAACCCCAGAAACTTGGATAAGTCCATATGAATCATAGTTATCAGGTAATCAAGGGGAGTTTTTAGAATAGGAGAAAAAAAACTCAATGGTTAGCATTGAGACTTGAGGGCAAAGTCAAATTGTCATAAAATAGCTAATAAGTCAGGGAGAGGAGGGAAATGGGGTATCAATCAGAATCTGGCACAATCCACATTGTCCTTTTTACATGTATTTTTTGTTAACTTCTTAGACTCATATTTATGCAGTTTTTCTTTTGACTCATTCTTCCATGGTTTAATTGGCCCCGAATTTTGACATATTAAGTATGACATTACACGTGGAAGGTTGGTTGTGTTCCATCTCATATCTAAGCCATAGTGAACAATAAACTATCACAGGTGAAAGTTAGTTGTAATATATGCCACATGTGGCTAAATGTTGATATTTGAATGAAGGAAATATTGATGCTAAATTAAGGAAATTGAGTGTACGTAAAGAAAAAAATTATCTGACCCATGCTGTTTCACATTATAAATAATGCATTGGCACTCTGTATATATATTATATGAATCAGGATAATTTCTTAATACCTTTGGCCTTACTAACATCTTTGGTATACTAAATTAAAATTATATGCCTTAGATTATCTTAATATTTTCCATATTAAAATGAAAGCTGACTCAATCAACCCATTAATCTAATAATGTGAGCACAGACAATATTGATAAAATTGATCTAGTCTGAATCATCCAACTCAAGGCTAGTTTTATGTGCAGGTAGAGGACACAACTATTGTTTGAGATGATTATAGTACCAGGAAAAGCTTCAAGCCAAAATTTATTATCTTACCGTCTCTTCTCACCTGTGCCTGAAATTTCTTTAAAAGAGAAAACTCTCTTCTCAATTTAATATAAAATGTAAATATCCCACAGAAAGAAATAAAAAGCAATGACGTCCTTAAATCCACTTAGTAGTGTGAATGATTAGCATTGTGTGTTTTTCAGACTTTAAGTTGTGCAACAAAAGGGTAGAAGATCCATAATTGAAAAGCCAAGCTGAATAAAGATAAACTTAACCAAACTCACAGCTTTCACCAAGATTAGTCCTAAACATTTTGCAGGAAGGATATCTTATAGGTCCAATCTTTAGAAGCAATGACAAAGCTCTATTCTTTCACATTTTGTCTTCTACAGTATAGGCAACAATACCTTCACATCCTTCCTCTCATCAGCAAAACTCGTTTAGCTTTGTTCTAGTTAGTAGGGTTTTTGTTTTTGTTTTTGTTTTAACTTTTTCCATAAGTGATTCAGAAAGCACTATCTGGGCAAAATCTTGGCACTCAAATTACCACCCTTGTGGTAAGTCTGATTTTGAGTTCTCAGAAATGTTACTGACTGGCCGATGCTTGGGATTGTTTTCAAGGTTTAGGGACTTCTCTGAAGTCCTCCTAAATTAGAGATGTAAGCCTCTATTACATTACAGTTTATCACATTTCTACCAAGAAATGTTGAATGAATTAGTAAATTAAAAAAAAAAAATGCTGGGTTGAAGCATACAACTGGAAATGTAGCAGTTCATATCAGGACCAGATAGTGACATATTTTGTCATTGTCATGATAAGACCAGAAACAAAGATAATTGTTTAACAATCAATTTAACTAATTCCTCCCTCCATCACCTTTTAATACTCAAGCAATAAGCCTAATGGGCTTCCCTTGTAGCTGAGTCGGTAAAGAATCTGCCTGCAAGGCAGGAGACCTGGATTTGATTCCTGGGTTGGGAAGATACCCTGGAGAAGGAAATGGCAACCCATTCAAGTATTCTTGCCTGGAGAATCCCATGGACAGAGGAGCCTGGCGGGCTACAGTCTATGGAGTCTCAACAGTAGGACACTACTTGGTGACTAAACCACCACCACAATTAAGGATGAGCAGACATTTCTACGTGAACAGAAAAAATATGCAGTAAGTGTAATATGCACTTATGCTGGAAATCACAATGTAAAATTGGGGGAAACATGGACGGTCCTGTTTATGCTGGAAAACACAATGTAAAATTGGGGGAAACATGGACGGTCCTGTTTCCTCACTCTTCTCCATTTCACATTATTCTACTTTTCTTTGATTGTTTTTTAATCTAGCTGGACTAAGTGTACTTAACTAACTGCTTGTTAGTCTATGCTACAAATCTCCAATCCACCCCTCCTCAAATGTTTTAGTGAATATGCTTCTGTGTGTGTGTGTGCGTGTGCACGCTCAGTTACAGTCATGTTGGATTCTTTGCCTGCCAGACGCCTCTGTCCATGGATTTCTCAGGCAAGAATACTGGAGTGGGATGTCATTTCCTCCCCCAGAGGATCTTTCCAACCCAGGGATTGAACTGCATCTCTTGCACTGGCAGGCAGATTCTTTACCACCGCAGCCACCTGTGAAGATTCTATGTGGTAGTAACTGAAATTAAATAGCCAGAAACCTGACAACAGGCTAAAATTTCTTTAGCATATGCCCCTCTATCAGGGACACAGGACCATATATGAAAACAGGTTACACAAAATACCTAGAGTATTCCATAGTTATACAAGGAAGATAGGCAAACTAAATTCTGAGAGTGATCCCTGGTTAATTACATAAAACATGTAATCTATTTGTATTTTGTCAGTGTATTCAACCACCTCAACCTTGAATTAAATAAGTTTACTTAGAAAGAAATGAACATTCAAATTACCAAACATCTTACTGTTCAATCCAGTAAATAAATGTCAAAAATGTATATGAACACCTATTAAGTATATTTATTTTTTATTTAAAAACTTTGAATACGTTAGAAAGAATACAAAAGTAAAAGTTGCAGTAAAAAATCATTGATAATCACATAACTCCAAGGCAACAATTGTTAACATCTTGGCATACCTCCTTGACTTTTCAGTGAAAATATTGAAAAATGTGTCTACAATTGTCGATGTTGTTCCCTTTAAACAGTCTTAAGTCATACATATTTTAATATCAATTTGTAAAATATTTCAAAGCATTTTGGAAATAGATTGTAGGACCAGACTCCCTGCTTTTAAGGCCAACACTGCTACTTACAAAGCTGAATGACGTTAGGAGGCAAGTTGTTTGATTTTTTACATTTAAAGTTTACCAAAAATAAAGCAGATATAATAATAGCTTGTGCCTCATAAGGTCCTTGTGAGGATTCTCTATGTGAATATATATAAAATACTTAATTTTTGGCATATAGTAGGTACTACACAAGTTAGCTAAAATTATTTAGCATTTAGTTATTTATGCATACAACCAATTTATTTCATCAGTTCCTAAAAGTTAATTACTTTTCCAGTATTTTATAAATAAATGTTTTGAAGAACATCTTTCTATAAAACATATAGCTGCTTTAAAAATGTTCTTTGAGGATATTTGCAGATGTTAATTGATTCATCCAAATACATTATTTGGAGACACTTGATAGACAGTAATATGTTCCATCCCTTCTCAGCCACAACCTACGAAGACATCATAGACATATAAAGTCACCAGGATTTATGAAAGTGATTTATCATCATCACTTATTTTTTTAAAAAAATATCATATTGTTATTCTTCAAACTAGATTTGAAGTTTTTGTGTGAACCAGAGATCAAATTGCCAACATCTGTTGGATAATCAAAAAAGCAAGATTGTTCCAGAAAAATATCTACTTCTGCTTTATTGACTATGCCAAAGCCTTTGACTGTGTGGATCACAACAAATTGTGGAAAATTCTTAAAGAAATGAGAATACCAGACCACCTGACCTGCCTCCTGAGAAATCTGTATGCAGGTCAAGAAGCAACAGTTAGAACTGGATGTAGAACAACAGACTGTTGCCAGATCGGGAAAGGAGTATGTCAAGGCTGCATGTTGTCACCTGATTATTTAACTTATATGCAGAGTACATCATGCAAAATGCTGGGCTGGATGAAGCACAAGCTGGAATCAATATTTCTGGTAGAAATATCAATAATCTCAGATATGCAGATAATACCACCTTTATGGCAGAAAATGAAGAAGAACTAAAGAGCCTCTTGATGAAAGTGAAAGAGGAGAGTGAAAAAGTTAGCTTAAAACTCAACGTTCAGAAAACTAAAATCATGGCGTCTGGTCCCATCACTTCATGACAAACTTAATTTTTTGGAGCTCCAAAATCACTGCAGATGGTGCCTGCAGCCATGAAATCAAAAGACACTTGACCCTTGGAAGAAAAGTTATGACCAACTTAGACAGCATATTAAAAAGCAGAGACATTACCTTGCCAACAAAGGTCTATCTAGTCAAAGGTATTTTTTTTTTCCAGTAGTCATGTTTGGATGTGAGAGTTGGACTATTAAGAAAGCTTAGTGCCAAAGAATTTATGCATTTGAACTGTATGGTGTTGGAGAAGACTCTTGAGAGTCCCTTGGACTGAAAGGAGATCCAACCAGTCTATCCTAAAGAATATCAATCCTGAATATTCATTTGAAGGACTGATTTTGAAGCTGAAACTCCAATATTTCAGCCACCTGATGCGGAGAACTGACTCTTTGGAAAAGACCCTGATGCTGGGAAAGATTGAAGGCGGGAGGAGAAGGGGATGACAGAGGATGAGATGATTGTATGGCATCACTGACTCAATGGATATGACTTTGAGTAAACTATGGGAGTTGGTGATGGACAGGGAAGTCTAGCATGCTGCAGTCCATGGGGTCAAAAGAAGTCATACACGACTGTGTGACTGCACTGAACTGTGTGTATTTATGTGCTTTAAACTTATTGTGGGTTGAATTGTGTTTCCCCACAATTTATATGTCAAAACTCTAACCTCCCAAACCCCCTTTTGTGATCTTATTGGAAATGGTCATGGCTAAGCACTTAAATCAGGATGAGACCCTACCAGAGTAGTGTAGATTAGGATCATTAATCTAGTATAACTGGTGTCCTTATAAAAAAGAGAGATTTAGATACAGGCTGGCACACAGGGAGAACTCAAGGTGCAGGTGAAAGCAAAGATCAAAATGGTGACGCAGAAGGCAAGGAACACCAAAGTTTGCCATCAAATTTCTAAAAGCCAGGAGAGAGGCAGACTTCAGGAGGACTGCGGGCCTCTAGAATTGAGAGACACTGTTTTTCTATTGTTCTGAAACCACCCATTCTGTGGTGCTTTGTTATGACACCATTTTGTTGTTGTTGTTGTTGTTTGTTTGTTTGTTACATTGTACCATAGTATAAAGACGTTGTATTCATTTCAGGTATATGGCAAAGTGACTCACTTTTATACATACAAATACCCGTTATTTTTTCAAATTATTTCCCCGTTTAGATTATTATACAATATTGAGCAGAGTTCCCTTTGCTATATAGTAGTATTTCAGTGTTCTTGCCTGGAGAATCCCAGGGATGGGGGAGCCTGGTGGGCTGCCGTCTATGGGGTTGCACAGAGTCGGACACGACTGAAGCAACTTAGCAGCAGCAGCAGCAGTACTTGGATGGTTACCTATTTTAAATGTTGTTGCGTTGTTCAGTCACTAAGTCATGTCCAACTCTGCAACCCTGTGGACTGCAGCACACCAGGCTTCCCTGTCCTCCATTATCTCTCAGGGTTTGCTCAAACTTATGTCCATTGAGTCAATGATGCCATCCAACCATCTCCTTCTCTGCCGCCCTCTTCCTTTGCCTTCAATCTTTCCCTGCATCAGGGTCTTTTACAGTGAGTCAGCTCTTTGCATCAAGTGGCCAAAGTATTGGAGCTTCAGCAAAAGTGTTTCCAATGAATATTCAGGGTTGATTGACTGAATTGTTTTCAGGATTGAATGGTTTGATATCCTTGCAGTCCAAGGGATTCTCAAGAGTCTTCTCCAGCACTGCAGTTCAAAAACACTGGTTCTCTGGCTTTGTTAACTTTTTTGATGGCCCAACTCTCACATCAATACATGACTACTGGAAAAACCATGTCTTTGAATATATGGACCGTTCTCAGCAAAGTATGCCACTGCTTTTTAATACACTGTCTAGGTTTGTCTCGTGTTTCCTTCCAAGAAGCAAGCTATCTTCGAATTTCTTGGCTGCAATCACCATCCACAGTAATTTTGGAGCCCAAGAAAAGCAAACCTATCACTGTTTCTATTTTTTCCCCTTCTATTTGCCATGAAATGATGGAATGGGATATTGTGATCTTAATTTTTTAATGTTGAGTTTTAAGGCAGCTTTTTCACTCTCCTTTTTCACCCTCATCAAGAGGTTGTTTAGTTTCCCTTCACTTTCTTTTAAATATTCTCTATATTTAAAATATAGCAGTGTGTAAATGTCAATCCCAAACTCCCAGTTTACCCCTTCATCCACTCTTCCCCCATGATAACCATAAGTTCATTGTCTAACTCTATGGTCTTTCTGCTTTGTAAATATGTTCATTTTAGATTCTGCATATAACTGTTATCATATCATATTTGTCTTTCTCTGCCTGACTTACTTCATGATAATCTCCAGGTCTATCAATGCTGCTATAAATGGCATTATTTCATTCTTTTTGATGGCTGCTTGATATTCCATTGTATATATGTAACACGTCTTCTTTTTTAAAAATAAATTTATTTATTTTAANTCTTTTTTAAAAATAAATTTATTTATTTTAATTAGAGGATAATTACAACATTGTGATAGTTTTTGCCATATATCTTTCATTGTTAGTGTGTAGAAATAAAACATTTCTGTACATTGACTTTGTATCCTGCAAATTTACCCTGTTCATTGATAAGCTCTAGTAGTTTTCTGATAGCATTTTAGGATTTACTCTTATAGTATCATGTCATCTCCAACCAGTGTCACTGCAAACAGTGACAGTTTTACTTCTGCCTTTTCAAAATGGGTTCCTTTTACTTATTTTTCCTCTCTGACTGCTGTGTCTAGGACTTCCAAAACTATGTTGAATAGAAGTGGTGAGAGTGGACAGTCTTTTCTTGTTCCTCATATTTGAGGAAATGCTTTTAACTCTTCACCATTGAATATGATAGCTATGGGTCTGTCATATATGGTCTTTATTATGTTGAGATAGATTCTCTCTATGCCTGTTTTCTGGGGAGTTTTTATTATAATTAACTGTCATTCTCAAAAGCTTTTTCTACATCTATTGAGATGATAATATGGTTTTTATCCTTTAATTTGTTGATTACTGTATCACACTGATTGGTTTGTGGATACTGAAAAATCTTTGCATCCCTGGGATAAATCCCACATGAATATGGTGTGTGATTCATTTAATGTATTGCTGGATTTTGTTTGCTAATATTTTGTTGAGGATTTTTTGTGTCTCTACTTATCAGGAACATTGGCCTGTAATTTTATTTTTTGTGAGCTATCTTTGCCTGGTTTGGTATCAAGATGGTGGTGGCTTCAAAGAATGAGTTTGGGAGTGTTCCTACCTCTGCAATTTTTTGCAGTATAGGTGTTTCAAAAGGATAGGTGTTAACCCTTCTCTAAATGTTTTATACAATTCACCTGTAAAGCTATCTGGTCATGGACATTGGTTGTTGGGAGTTTTTAAGTCACAGTTTCAATTTAAGTATTTGTGATTGATCAGTTCATATTTTCTGTTTCATATTCTATTTCAGTACTTATTTTCTATTTCTTCCTGGTTCAGTCTTGGGAGATTGTATTCTCCTAAGATTTTGTCCATATCTTCCAGGTTGTCCATTTTATTGGTGTACAATTGCTTGTATTCTCTTACTATTTTTTGTATTTCTGTGTTGTCAGTTGTAGCCTCTTTTCTAAAATTGTATTGATTTGAGCCCCCTCCCTTTTTTCTTCATTAATCTGGCTAAAGTTTTAACAATAATAATTTGTTTATTGTTTCAAAGAATCAGCTTTAGTTTCAGTCATCTTTTCCATTGCTTTCATTGTTTCTATTTCATTTATTTCTTTTCTAATCTTTATGATTTCTTTACTTCTACTAACTGTGGATTTTGTTTTTCTTTCTCTAATAGCTTTATATG
>SJYQ01009056.1:4028-19022 GCA_006410935.1 Redunca redunca | reverse complement strand
CATGTCCCATAGGTTTTATTTCATTGTGGTCTCATTTTCATTTGTCTCTAGGTATTCTTTGATTTCCTGTTTGATTTCTTTAGTGATCCATTGGTTCTTTAGTAGCATACTTTTTAGCTTCCAGGTGTTTGTGCTTTATTTCTCTTTCTTGTAGTTGATTTCTAATTTTATCATGTTGCAGTTTAAAAAGTTGCTCAACATAATTCCAATTTTCTCAAATTTACCAAGGCTTACGTTGTGGCCCAGCATGTGATTAATCCTGGAGAATGCTCTAGGTTCATGTGCACATTTGAGAAAAAAATCTTCGTTCTTCAGCTTTTGTATGAAAAGCCCTAAATCCATCTTTTCTAATGTTATCACTTAAGGCCTGTGTTTTCCCTATTGATTTTCTGTCTGCGTGATCTGTCTTTAGATGACAGTGGGATGTCAAAGTTACTCTCTACTATTGTATTACTGTCAATTTCTCCATTTATGGCTGTTTGTATTTGCCATATATATCGAGGTGCTGCTGTGTTGGGTCCATAATATATTAACAGTTGTTATATCTTCTATTTGGATTGAGCCCTTCATCATTCTGTAGTGTCTTGCTTTGTCTCTTGTAACAGTCTTCATTTTAATGTCTATTTTGTCTGATATGAGTATTACTACCCCACTTTTCTTTTGATTTCCATTTGCATGGAATCACTTTTCCCATCCCCTCACTATCAGTCTGCATTTGTCCCTAGATTTGAAGTGAGTCACTTGTAGACAACATACATATGGGTCTAATTTTTGTATGTATTCAGTTAGTCTATGTGTTTTGCTTGGAGCACTTAATCTATTAATATTAAGGTAATTTTCCATATGTATGTTATTGCCATTTTATAATTGTTTTGGATTTGTTTTGAAGCTCTTTTTTCTTCTACTCCTCTTTTATTCTCTTGTCATTTGATTACTAACTTTAGTGTTGTGTTTGAATTATTTTTTTCTGTGTGTATGTGTATCTATTGTAGATATTTTGGTGTTGGTTATCCTAAGACTCTGATATAGTAGCTTGTATACAAATAAAATTGTTTTGAATTGTTAGTCTTTTAATTTCAAATGCATTTCCAATATCCTGCATTTGTACTCACCTCATAATTTCTGGTTTTGAAATCACATTTGTATGCATATGATTTCCTACCTTTACTACATTTTATTTTACCTGTAGGCTTCATCATTCACACTTTAACTGTTTCTAGTAGTGGTCTTTTCTTTTCTGCTTAGAGAACTTCCTCTAAAACTTATTGCAAAACTGGCCTGGTGGTACTGAATTCTCTTAACTTTTGCTTATCTGTAAGGCTTTTGATTTTTCCATCAAATCTGAGTCAGAGTCTTGCTAGGTAGAGTATTCTTGGCTATGGGTTCTTCCTTTACATCAGTTTAAATATATCAAGCCTCTCCCTATCAGAAATCAGCTGATAGCCTGAAGGAAATTCCCTTGCATGTTATTTGCTTCTTGGACTTGATGACGGTTTCCTTTCCCATATTAGACAAGTTTTCAGCTATTATCACTTTCAATATTTTGTCAGGTCCTTTCTCTCCCTCTTCTCTTTTGGGGAACCCCATTATGTGAATGTTGGCTCATCTAATGTTTTCCCACAGGTATCTTAAACTGTTCTCATTTATTTTCATTCTTTTTTCTTTGTGAGAGTATTGATTTCCACCATTTTAACTTGTAGCTCACTTGTCTGTTTTCCATCTCACTTATTCTATTGATTCCTTTTAGTGTATATTTCATTTCAGTTATTGCACTGTTCATCTACTTGTTCTTTAATTCTTCTAGGTCTTTGTTAAATATTTCTTGTATATTCTGGATCTATGTCTCCATTCTTTTCCTGAGATCTTGGATCATCCTTACTATCATGATTCTGAATTATTTTGGGGGTGAGTTGTCTATCTCACTTTACGTAATTGTTCTTCTAGGGTTTTATTTTGTTCCTTAATATGGGACATATATGTCTGCCATCTTATTTGCCTAACTCTCTGTGATTGCAGTTTCTCTCCCACAGACTACAGAATTGTAGTTCTTCTTCCTTCTGCTGTCTGCCATCTTATAGATGATGCTAATAGGCTTGTGCAGACTTCCTAGTAGGAGGGACTGGTACCTGCCAACTGGCAGATGGAGCTGGGTGCCTACTGGAGCTACCTGTCTACTGGTAGGTGCCTACTGGTAGGTGGATCTGGATCTTATCCAGCTTGGAATTGCTGGTTCAAACCTTGATTTGTCTTTAAAACCAGATTCCCTAGGGGCCCCTACTTCTACTGCCAGACTCCCAGGCTGGGGAGACTGATGTTGTGCTCAGAAATTTCAATAAAGTGGGAGAAGCTCTGTGGTATATTTATTTTCCAGTTTGTGGATGACCCTTCCAGCAGGAATGGAATTGATTTTTATTGTTATTGTGTCCCTCCCACCATTTCCTTGTGTCTTCTTCTTTGTCTTTGAATGCAAGGTACCTCTTTTGGTAGGTTCCAGCATTTCTCTGTCAATGGTTGTTCAGCAATTAGTTGTCATCTTAGTGTTTCAATAAGAAATTTTAAGCTCATATCCTTCTACTCTGCCATCTTATCTCTGTCCCTCCTGTTGTAGCGTGTTAAATAAACCCATATTCTACATATTGGTATTTCCTCTTTAGTAAAACAGTGTGAATTCTTTACCCATTTGCACTTTTTTATTTGATGTGCTCTTTGGTGTGAAAGTGAAAGTGTTTGTCATTTGGTCATGTTTGACTCTTTGAGACCCTATGGACCATAGCCCGCTGGCTCCTCTGCCCATGGGATTCTCTGGGCAAGAATAATGGAGTGTGTTGCCGTTTCCATCTCTTGGGGATCTTCCTCACCCAGGGATTGAACTTGGGCTTCCCTCATTATGGACAGATTCTTTGCTATCTGGCATAGCAGTGTTTAGTGTTTCTTTCTCTAATTATTGGGATGGTTTTTCCAGTACAAAGCCCAGGAACTCCACAGGCCTAGGTGAAACAGAAAATCCACTCTTAGTGGGTGCACACAAAGTATCATGTGCACCAGGACTCTGGGGGAAAAATAGAGTGACCTGATAAGAGACTGGATCAGACCTACCTGTTAGTATTGGAGGGTATCTTGCAGAAGTGGAGATTCGCTGTGGTCATTACAGGGACAAAGACACTGACAATGGCAGTTCTGGGGAGAACTCATTAGCAGAACTACAAAAAAAAGTAGCTTTTTTGTTGTTCACTTAGTTTTTTGAATTTTGAGTTTTAAGCTAGGTTTTTCACTTTCCCCTTTTTCACTCTCCTCTTTCATACTCATCAAAAGGCTCTTTAGTTCCTCTTCAGTTTCAACCATTAGGATGGTGTCATCTGAATATCTGAGGTTACTAATATTTCTCCCACCTATCTTGATTCCAGCTTGTGCTTCATCCAATCAGGCATTTATCATGATGTATTCTGTATGTAAGTTAAATAAACAGGGTGACAATATACAGTCTTGACATAACTCCTTTCCCAATTTTGAATCAGTCCAAGTTCCATGTCCAGTTGTAACTGTTGCTTCTTGACCTGCATACAGGTTTTCTCCGAAGGCAGGTATAGTCATCTGGTATTCCCATCTCTTTAAGAATTTTCCACAGTTTGTGGGATCCACACAGTCAAAAGCTTGACCATAGTCAATGAAGCAGAAATAGATGCTTTCTGGAATTCCCTTGCTTTGTCTATGATCCAATGAATGTTGGCAAGTGGACATCTGGTTCATCTCTCCCTTTTCTAAATCCAGCTTGTACATTTGGAAGTTCTCAGTTCATGTAATGTTGAAGCCTAGTTTGAAGGATTTTAAGCATGAATTTACTAGCATGTGAAATGAATGCAATTTTGCAGTAGTTGGAACCTTCTTTGGCATTGCCCTTCTTTGGGATTGGAGTGAACACTGACCTTTTCCAGTCCTGTGGGCACTGCTGCGTTTTCCAAATTTGCTGTCCTATTGAGTGAACCACTTTCACAGCATCATCCCTTAGGGTTTGAAATAGTTCACCTGGAATTTCACCATCTCCAAAAGCTTTGCTTGTAGTGATGCTTCCTAAGGCCCACTTGACTTAACACTCCAGGATGTCTGGCCCTATGTGAGTGACCACACCATCATAGTTATCTGAGTCATTAATAACTTTTTTGTATAATTCTTCTATGTATTCTTGTGACCCCTTCTTAATTTCTTCTGCTTCTGTTAGTTTCTTGCCATTCCTGTCCTTTATAATGCCCATCTTTGCATGAAACTGTCCCTTGGTATCTCTAATTTTCTTGAAGAAATCTTTATCCTTACCCATTCTATTGTTTTCCTCTATTTCTTTGCATTGTTCACTTAAGAAGGCTTTTTTATCTNTTATCCTTACCCATTCTATTGTTTTCCTCTATTTCTTTGCATTGTTCACTTAAGAAGGTTTTTTTATCTCCTTTCTATTTTTTGGAACTCTGCATTCACTTGGTTATATCTTTCCCTTTCTCCTTTGCTTTTTGCTTCTCTTTTTTTCTCAGCAATTTCTAAAACCTCCTCAGAAAAGTGCTTTTCCTTCTTGTCTTTCTTTTTCTTGAAGACAGTTTTGGCCACAATCTCCTATACAATGTTACACACCTCTGTTCATAGTTCTTCAGGCATTCTGTCTGCCAGATCTAATCCCTTGAATCTATTCATCACCCCCAGAGTATAATCAAAGTATTTGATTTAAGTCATACCTGAATGGCCTAGTGGTTTTCCCTACTTTCTTCAAGTTAAGCCTGAATTTTACAATAAGGAGCTGAAGTCTGAGCCACAGTCAGTTCCAGATCTTGTTTTTTGCTGACTGTATACAGCTTTTCCATCTTCAGCTACAAATAATATAAGCAATCTGATTTTGGTATTGATCATCTGGTGATGTCCATATGTAGAGTTGTCTCATGTTTTTGGAAGAGAGTTTTTGCTATGACCGGTGAATTCTCTTGGCAAAACTCTGTTAGCCTTTGCCATGCTTCATTTTGTATTCCAAGGCCAAACTTGCCTGTTAGTCCAGGTATCTCTTGACTTCCTACTTTTGCATTCCAGTCCCCTATGATGAAAAGGAAACTTTTTTGTGTGTGTTATTTCTAGAAAGTTTTGTAAGTCTTCATAGAATCATTCAACTTCAGCTTATTCAGCATTAGTGGTTGGGGCAGACTTGAATTACTGTGATGTTGAATGGTTTGCCTTGAAAATGAACCAAGATCATTCTGTTGTTTTTAAGATTGCACACAAGTACTGCATTTCATCCTTTTTTGTTGACTATGAGGACTATTCTCTTTCTTCCACTCCAATCCCTTTTAAGGGATTTTTGCCCACAGTAGTAGATATAAGTCATCTGAATTAAATTTGCCCATTCCCATCCATTTTAGTTCACTAATTCCTAAAATTTCAATGTTCACTCTTGCTATCTCTTGTTTAACCACATCCAATTTACCTTGATTCATGGACCTAACATTCCAGGTTCCAGTGCAGTATTGTTCTTTACAGCATCAAACTTTACTTTCACTGCCAGACACATCCAAAACTGGGCATACTTCTGCCTTGGCTCAGCCACTTCATTCTTTCTGGAGTTATTTCTCCACTCTTCTCCAGTTAGCATATTGGACACTTACTGACCTGGGAGGCTCATCTTTCAATGTCATTTTTTTAATTTTTNTGACCTGGGAGGCTCATCTTTCAATGTCATTTTTTTTAATTTTTTTTTTTTTTTGCCTTTTCATACTGTTCATGGGGTTCTCAAGGCAAGAATACTGGAGTGGTTTGCCATTCCATTCTCCACATTTTGTCAGCCCCGACTAGCTGTTCTACATAGTTCAAGGACATGCTCAGAGTCCTGATTGTCCCACTGCTGATCCTCTTGAATGTGTAAATCTTCAATGGCCACTGGGTATTGGTCAACTTGAGCCTGGAGGCCTGGACCAAGGCCCTGCTGGAGTTGTTGCTGGAGCAGAAGGTTCCCAAGGCACACTGTTGCCTCTGGCCACCCTGGATGTGTTAGAAAATGCATGTGTCCTTTATTATCTCAAGTGACTAATTATGTCAGATGTGAAATTTGAGGTAATTCTTGTTTCAAAATATATTTAATACTGAGTTTGGATTTTTAAGGAGTTTTTTTATTCCTTAAAATTTCAAATTCTGAAGTAAATTTACTAAAGAGCAAACATTCCAACACTTGATATACACCATGTAATTGTATTTTCTGCAATATTTAAAATCTAAAATCAATCAATTTATAGCTGACAAAAGTGATGATTTTNTGACAAAAGTGATGATTTTATAAAATTTCATATAGAGATATTTATTAAATATGTGCTCTGATAAAAACTCTGCAATTCAACATTTCAAATGAGTTTTTTTTTTTTTTGGTCTGGCAGGGAGACTCATTTTATTTTCCTGTAGTTCACAATTTTTCAGCTTGATATGATATAATGAAACCCAGCTTTCTCTCTCTAATAAAAATTATATCCATTCCATATATAGTGATATATTATGTTCAATATAAGATCTGAAAGGACAAAATGTACACCATCAAAAAGTCAATGAACCAAATTGGTTTATGTAGCTGCTCCCAACCAATTTTATTGGAAAACTTCAGACCATATTGTATGGCAATTTTTTTTTTTCCTGGTATGTGATTTCTATCCTTTGGTTTTATTACATTTTCCATTTTGACTTCTCTTTTTACATCCTCACAAAGATATTTAGATGGACGTTCATGACTTTAATAATAAGTATAAAGAACAGAGTTTGAATTTATATTTTCCTTAGTTTTGAAAGAACTTTTTGTTTCTCCATCCATTGTATTATCATAACTGGTTACATGTCCTAAGGCCCTTCATTATTTTCACTGAACCATAAATAAAATACTCATATTACACCAATCATTAACTTACTGGCTTTATGTAGTAATAATCCTAACGATCCTAAGCATAAAAATGTCCAATATTAAAGTATCCTGGGGCCTTCTCTTTAATTTCAGTTCTTAGTAACCAAGGAGAACACTGCTGTTGTTAATGATGGTTTAGGGAATACATTTGTTATAGGATCATTCTGGTATTAAAAAATACTATTATAACTTAGGAGTTGGTAAGATTTTGGAGCACAGAATTAAGGAGCCTTCCTTTGTCCTGACTGCAGCTAACAGGCAGAGTAGTAGGCTGCTTTTATATTCAAAATCTATGCCTTCTCTAGGACTGAATTAGATATTAACTGTGCTTCACAATACTTAGCATACCAAGTAAAACTTCTAAAGATGGGTAATGAAATGCCTCCAATATCCAGGAAACCAAGCTACAAACTGAATGGGAATCACTTCTGTAAGGGTGATTTTGCCATTGCAAGCAGGGAGAAGTCAAAATGCAATCTAACTTCCAGTGATAAATAGGGTCAGTTCCTCTAGATAAGAGCCAGTGTTTTGTGATGTCATACATCACAAGCAATCCAGCAGTATGAAAATCACCAAGGGAATATACTGGGCCTATTCTCATGTAAAGATAGCATGACTTCATTTCTGGCTACTCTGTTCTTATACCTGGTTACTTGCCTCCAGAATGTCTCATGTGCCCATGAACTTGTATTATTTTTTTCCAAACTGAATAACTCGCCAGCTATCAGCAGCCATTGATGTGGGAATTAAAATTTTGATTATTTTTAGGTATGTCAGACAAAGGAATTGTGGGTTCAATTAAAATTATAGATTCACTTAAAAGCATCCGTCATTAAGATTATAGGGGCCATAACAGTCAGTGAAACCACTTCAAAAAACCAAAGATGGAACTGGGATGAATTTGTGTTCTCTTATAACTATAGGGCCCCAAATAATACCAACATAATGAGTTTTATTCAGCTGTCTGAGATGATGTCCAATTAATTCTGTTATAAGATAAACTGAGGCACATTAAAAGTTTCAAGAGTTTATTTAGACAAAAAATTCTAATTGGACAGTGCCAAACTGGGAGTGGTCTAGAGCACTCGGTTGTCAGAAGGTAGGGGAGAGACATTTACAAAGCAGACACAATGCAAGGGAAGTATTTGATTGGCTATAGCTTAAGTATTATTGGCTAAACAAACATCATCTTCCAACAACACAAGAGAAGACTCTACACATGGACATCACCAGATGGTCAACACCAAAATCAGACTGATTAAATTCTTTGCAGAAAAAGATGGAGAAGCTGTATACAGTCAGCAAAAACAAGACTGGGAGCTGACTGTGGCTCAGATCATGAACTCCTTATTGCCAAATTCAGACTTAAATTGAAGAAAGTGGGGAAAACCACTAGACCATTCAGGTATGACCTAAATCAAATCTCTTAAGATTATACAGTGGAAGTGAGAAATAGATTTAAAGGACTAAATCTGATAGACAGAGTCCCTGATGAACTATGGAGTGAGGTTCATGACATTGTACAGGAGACAGAGATCAAGACCATCTCTGCGGGAAAGAAATACAAAAAAAGGAAAATGGCTGTCTGAAGAGGCCTTACAAATAGCTGTGAAAATAAGAGAAGCGAAAAGCAAAGGAGAAAAGGAAAGATACACACATTTGAATGCAGAATTCCAAAGAATAGCAAGGAGAGATAAGTAAGCCTTCCTCAGTGATCAACGGAAAGAAATAGAGAAAACAATAGAATAGGAAAGACTAGATATCTCTTCAAGAAAATTAGAGATACCTTGGGAACATTTCATGCAAAGATGGTCTCAATAAAAAACAAAAATGGTATGGACCTAACAGAAACAGAAAATATTAAGAAGAGGTGGCAAGAATACACAGAAGAACTGTACAAAAAGGATCTTCATGACCCAGATAATCATGATGGTGTGATCACTCACCTACAGCCAGACATCCTGGAATGTGAAGTCAAGTGGGCCTTAGAGAGTATCACTAGGAACAAAGCTAGTAGAGGTGATGGAAATCCAGCTGAGCTATTTAAAATCCTAAAAGATGATGCTGTGAAAGTGTCACATTTAATATGTGAGCAAAATTGGAAAACTCAGCAGTGGCCACAGGACTGGAAAAGGTCAGTTTTCATCCCAATCCCAAAGAAAGGCAGTGCCAAAGAATGTTCAAACTGCTGCACAATTGCACTCATCTCACATGCTAGTAAAGTAATGCTCAAAATTCTCCAAGCCAGGCTTCAGCAATACATGAACCATGAAGTTCCAGATGGTCAAGCTGGTTTTAGGAAAGGCAGAGGAACCAGAGACTAAATTACCAGCATCTGCTGGATCATGGAAAAAGCAAGAGAGTTCCAGAAAAACATCTATTTCTGCTTTATTGACTATGCCAAAGCCTTTGATTGTGTGGATCACAACAAACTGTTTCAAATTCTGAAAGAGATGGGAATGCCAGACCACCTAACCTGCCCCTTGAGAAACCTGCATGCAGGTCAGGAAGCAACAGTTAGAACTGGACATGGAAAAACAGGTTACAAATAGGAAAAGGAGTGCATCAAGGCTGTATATTGTCACCCTGCTTATGTTGTGACAGGTGTCACTCTGTCACCCTGCTTAACTTATATGCAGAGTACATGATGAGGAACGCTCAGCTGGATGATGCACAATCTGTAATCAAGATTTCCAGGAGAAATATAAATAACCTCAGATATGCAGATGACACCACCCTTATGGCAGAAAGTGAAGAACTAAAGATCCTCTTGATGAAAGTGAAAGAGGAGAGTGCAAAAGTTGGCTTAAAGCTCAACATTCAGAAAACGAAGATCATGGCATTTGGTCCCATCACTTCATGGCAAATAGATGGGGAAACAATGGAAACAGTGGCTGACCTTATTTTTGGGGGTCTCCAAAATTACTGCAGATGGTGATTGCAGCCATGGAATTAAAAGACGTTTACTCCTTGGAAGGAGCATATTAAAAAGCAGAGACATTACTTTTCAAAAAAGGTCCATCTAGTCAAGGCTATGTTTTTTCCAGTAGTCATGTATGGATGTGAGAGTTAGAATATAAAGACAGCTGAGCACAGAAGAAGTGATGCTTTTGAACTGTGGTGTTGGAAAAGACTCTTGAGAGTCCCTTGGACTGCAAGGAGATCCAACCAGTCCATCCTAAAAGAAATCAGTCATGGGTATTCATTTGAAGGACTGATGTTGAAGCTGAAACTCCAATACTTTGGCCACCTGATGCGAAGAGCTGACTCATTTGAAAAGACCGTGATGTTGGGAAAGACTAAAGACAGTAGGAGAAGGGGACAATAGAGGATGAGATGGTTAGATGGCATCACCGACTCAATGGACATGAGTTTGGGTAAACTCTGAAAGTTGGTGATGGACAGGGAGGCCTGGCATGTTGTGGTTCATAGGGTGGCAAAGAGTTGGACACGAGTGAGTGAACTGATAGCTTAAGAAGTTCTTCATTTGGGAAGGCCTAGTTTATATTGTGTGTGTGCGTGTTTAGTCATGTTCAGGTCTTTGTGACCCCATGGGCTGTAATCTACCCGGTTCCTCTGTCCATGGGATTTCCTGGGCAAAAATACTGGAGTGGGTTGCCATTTCCTCACTCAGTGTATCTTCCCACCCCAGGGATCAAATCTGTCTCTCTCGTGTGTCCTGTACTGGCAGGCAGATTCTTTACCAAAGAGCCACCTGGGAAGAAAATGTCACTTTCTCGGATATGAATGCATTAATAAGAACTTACTTTGGCTTGTGTTTTGGTTTGCTTACATAGGCTACCAAAGCATTATAGCCACCTCAGGCTAGTAGCCTCCTTGTTTAATGACTTTAGCAGCCTCACTATTAGTAGTAGTGGACTCCACCCATTTCCACCAATGACAATAATGTTGCTGGAGACTCTGGCGATTAAGTGTGTGTAAAGTCAGACTACCTAGCAGAAGGTGAATTTTTCAGGATACCAGGTGGGTCTCTTGTTGTCTAAAATACACTCATTTAATAAACTACCATGAAAGGCATGATTGATCAGTTTTAGCTGGGTATTTCAATACATCTAGCAATTATTGTCAATCATTTTATTACAACACCTCTATTACTAAATTGATTATTTTGATTTGTCTATTTGATCTGTTACTATTTCTAGTAATGTTCCAGGGAGAAATCATGATTTCTTCATTCTCTGGATTTTGTGGATATATAAAAATACTTTTTGCTTTAATCTTGAAAAACTATTAGGAAAACAGTGCTTGAAACACATCCTTCCCCAGACCTCAGTAGACCTCTTCTGGATAGGTGTGGAGAAGCCTGAGGTCTTCTTGAGGTTTCCTTCTTCTGTATGGCTCACTTTTCTGCTGCAAATCATAACATTTTATTCATCCTAAAAATACAGTAAATTTGTCCTGATATGTGCTTAAGTTAATCATTCTGCATTATTCTTTTTCTGGCTTACTCCATGTCCTATCCGTACACAAATTCACACTTGTTTTCTTTTCTTTCCTTTTTGGCCCAGAAATGCTTTATTTTATTNATTATTCTTTTTCTGGCTTACTCCATGTCCTATCCGTACACAAATTCACACTTGTTTTCTTTTCTTTCCTTTTTGGCCCAGAAATGCTTTATTTTATTATAATTTGGATATTTTTCCTACTCTGTTTTCTTTTTCAGATTCACTGTGGGTGGCAATGTCACTTTTGTTTGTATTCCATACACATCATCTTCTTTATAATCATTTTATAATCACTGTTATTTCCGTTTCATTATTTACAATTTATTAAAGCCTCTCCTCATGTCATTTACATGTCCTCACTCACTTTTTTCTATTTTTGTTGCTTTAATGAATTTCATCACTAAAACATTTTTTCTTTTTTCCCAAATGGATGATTTGCTTTAAGGCCCTTCTCTTACAAATTCTTTTATGAACTTTTAGACTCTGTTTAGAAAAAGGATATCACTTATGATTTCTTTGAAACTAAGCCTTTGACTGTCTGGATCACAATAAACTGTGGAAAATTCTGAAAGAGATGGGAATACCGGACCACCTGACCTGCCTCTTGAGAAATTTGTATGCAGGTCAGGAAGCAACCATAAGAACTGGACATGGAACAACAGACAGGTTCCAAATAGGAAAAGGAGTACGTCAAAGCTGTATATTGTCACCCTGCTTATTTAACTTCTGTGCAGAGTACATAATGAGAAATGCTGGGCTGGAAGAAGCACAAGCTGGAATCAAGATTGCTGGGAGAAATATCAATAACCTCAGATATGCAAATGACACCACCCTATGGCAGAAAGTGAAGACGAACTAAAGAACCTCTTGATGAAAGTGAAAGAGGAGAGTGAAAAAGTTGGCTTAAAGCTCAACATTCAGAAAATGAAGATCGTGGCATCTGGTCCCCTCATTTCATGGGAAATAGATGAGGAAACAGTGGAAGCAGTGTCAGACTTTATTTTTTGGAGCTCCAAAATCACTGCAGATGGTGACTGCAGCCATGAACTTAAAAAACGCTTACTCCTTGGAAGAAAAGTTATGACCAACCTAGATAGCATATTCAAAAGCAGAGACATTACTTTGCCAACAAAGGTCCTTCTGGTCAAGGCTATGGTTTTTCCAGTGGTCATGTATGAATGTGAGAATTGGACTGTAAAGAAGGCTGAGTGCCGAAGAATTGATGCTTTTGAACTGTGGTGTTGGAGAAGACTCTTGAGAATCCCTTGGGCTGTAAGGAGATCCAACCAGTCCATTCTGAAGGAGATGAGCCATAGGATTTCTTTGGAAGGAATGATGCTAAAGCTGAAATTCCAGTACTTTGGCCACCTCATGTGAAGAGTTGACTCATTGGAAAAGACTCTGATGCTGGGAGGGATTGGGGGCAGGAGGAGAAGGGGATGACAGAGACGAGATGGCTGGATGGCATCACTGACTCCATGCACATGAACTCCGGGAGTTGGTGATGGACAGGGAGGACTGGCATGCTGCAATTCATGGGGTTGCAAAGAGTCCGACAGGACTGAGTGACTGAACTGAACTGAACTGAACATGCTTATCTAACATCTTCCTCCATTTTTTTTTTTCTTTTGAGTGATTTTTCCAATGGTTCAGCCTTTGCTTGTGTTACTTTATCACTTTATATGTTGTTGGAAAGGGTTTCTCTCTTATCCTTACTCTTATAGACTAAGACAAAACAATTATTTGTTGAAGAAATGTTTGCAGAAGGGTGAAAATAGGAGTTTGTGTAGTCTGCAGATTTAATTCTGACTTTTTAAATGATCTCTAAAATGTCTGGTATTATGTTGCTTCTGTTATCCCCTTTATCTTTTGCAATAGGAGAATTTAGTTTGTCTCACAGCAAAGTACTTTTGTATTTTCCATTGCTACATAGCTTCTGCAGAATGACATGCACACTGCTTATTTCACTGTGCATAGTAATTACATAGTAAGCTAGGAAATACAACTTTGGTGGTTCAGTGGTAAATAATCCACCTGCTAATGCAAGAGACATGGGTTTGATTCCTGGATCAGGAAGATCTCCTTGGAGAAGGAAATGGCAGTCCACCCTTCAGTATTCTTGCCTGAGAAATTTCATGGACAGTGGAGCCTGGTGGGCTATAGTCCATTTTTTGCAAGAGAGTCAGACACGACTTAGAACATAAACAAACAAAGAAATGAAAAAAAAATCTATATCTAATTTTTATCTACACAATAACTACTTGCATTTTCTACTGTTTACTATATTCATACTGCCTCTCTTAATAAGTGTAGATGTCATATGATCATGTAACCCAGATGGTATATAAGGATCTTTTGAGAAAGTTTCCTAACAACATTGTGATATAAGTCATTACAGTACCCTGAAAGGCTTTTCATCATCTCTCCCTATGACCCTTTGATCCTGCGTCCTACTCCTCTACCCACAATCACTGACCTTATATTTCGAAAACATACACAGCATACCACACTGAGGCATCTTACATTACTTCTTCTCTCAGCTATTCATAAGCCTTATTCCCTTATGTTCTTCAGATCTTAAGTGTTATTTTCTCAGGGAGTTCTTCCCTGATCTCCTTATTCAAAGCTGTTCTTCACCATCTCTCATCCCTGCCAAACCACCAAGAACATCTTCCCACTCTCTTTCCCCTGGTCCTATTTTTCTAAATGGTACTTAAGTCCTTCTAACATATTAGATCGTTTATTTCTGTTTTCTAATGATCTGATTCTGCCCAATAGATTTCATGTTGTTTCAATGCTAGATTATAGAAACATTACAAGCATCTAACAGGCATACAAGAAATACTTCTGAATGAATGAAAAATAAAAGAGGAATCAAGAATAACATACTCAGGTATTAACTTTNGTTTTGTATAGAAAGCACTTTACCAGTTTTACCAATGATCTACTACTAAAAACCATGTATCAGTGGAAACCAATATTTTGTTATTTGTCCACACCATACCAAGTAAACATAGGTCTCCTAAAAGAAACTGAAGATTAGAGATAGTGTTAATATTGGAAAGATAAACAAACAAACAAACAAAAAAAAAAGAGTTGACATTTCTCTAACCACAAGAGTAGGAATTTTATCAGCCATATTAAGGTAATATGAATAATTAATTTAAATGATAAAAAGGTAGCTCCCCAAGATTACCAAAATGACTGAAACAGAATTTATAAACAGTAGCTTTTATATTCTTTAATGTCCTTTGAGATGCCATTGTAGGAGTACATGTAGAAAGTTTAAAAAAGAGATTCATGGATAGAGAGATGGGCAAATAGAGAATATTCATAAAGCTATTTTCTTTTTAATAGAGAAATTTCAATTCTTTTTATTTGTTTATCTTTCAAATATTAACACTATCTCTAATCTTCAGTTTCTTTTAGGAGACCTATGTTTACTTGGTATGGTGTGGACAAATAACAAAATATTGGTTTCCACTGATACATGGTTTTTAGTAGTAGATCATTGGTAAAACTGGTAAAGTGCTTTCTATACAAAACCTTAATGATAAAAATAGTACTATTCCAAAAACAGGAACAGTCAGCATTTGCTACGTCTTGGACAAGGAAGTGACA
>SJYQ01009055.1:9750-51231 GCA_006410935.1 Redunca redunca | reverse complement strand
TCTTTTTTTATGGCTGAGTAGCGCTCCGTTGTATCTGGAGACTACATTCTCTTTATCTGTTCATCTGTCGATGGACATTTAGGTTGTTTCCGCGTCTTGGCTATTGTGAATGGTGCTGCTGTGAACACTGGGGTACATGTCTCTTTTTGAATTACAGTTTTATCTGGGTATATGCCCAGGAGTGAGGTTGCTGGATCCATATGGTAATTATATTTTTAGTTTTCTGAGGAACCTCCATCCTGTTTTCCATAGTGATTGCACCAACTTACATTCTCACCAACAGTGTAAGAGGATTTCCTTTTCTCCACACCCTCTCCTGCATTTGTTATTTTTAATGATGGCCATTCTGACCAGTGTGAGGTAGTACCTCATTGTAGTTCTGATTTTCATTTCTTTGTTAGTGATGCTGAGCATCTTTTCATATGCCTATTGTGTGCTAAGTCGCTTCAGTAGTGTCTGACTCTTTGCAACCCTATGGACTATAAAGCCTACCAGCCTCCTCTGTCTGTGGGATTCTCTAGGCAAGAATACTGGAGTGGTCAGCATGCCCTCCTCCAGGAGATCTTCCCAACCCAGAATCAAATCCGCCTCTCATACGTTTCCTGCAATGGGAGGCGGGTTAGCGCCACCTGGGAAGCCCATTGGTCATCTATATTTCTTCTTTGGAGAAATGTCTGTTAAGGTCTTCTGCTCATTTTTGGTGGAGTTTATTTTTTTGGTTGAGTTCTATGAACTGTTTGTATACTTTGGAAATTAAGCCCTTGTCAGTCATGTTATTTACAAATATTTTCTTTTATTCTGTAGGTTCTCTTTTCTTTTTCTTTTGTGGTTCTCTTTGCTGTGCAGAAGCTTGTAAGTTTGATTAGGTCCCATTTGTTTATCTTTGCTTTCATTACTATTGCCTTGGCCTTGGGAGACTGACCTGAGAAAACAGTGGTACAATTTTTGTGAGAGAATGTTTTGCCTGTGCTCTCTTCTGGAAGTTTTATAGTATCATGTCTTACGTTGAAGTCCTTAAGCCATTTTTGAGTTTGATTTTGTATGGTTTGAGGGTGTGTTTAATGTCATTGACTTATATACAGATGTCCAATTTTCCAACACGCTTGCTGAAGAGACTGTCTTTTTCCCATTTTATATTCTTGCTTCCTTTGTGGAAGAGTAATTGACTGTAGGTGTGTGAGCTTATTTCTGGGTTCTCTATTCTGTTCCATTGATCTGTATGTCTGTTTTTTTAAAACCAGTTCCATACTGTTTTGATTACTGTAGCTTTGTAGTATTGTCTGAAGTCTAGGAGAGTTATGCCTCTTACTTTGTTTATTCGTCAGGATTTGCTTTGGCAGTTCTGGGTCTTTTATAGTACCAAGTAAAATTTTAGATTATTTGCTTTAGTTCCGTGAAAAATATCATGGGTAATTTGATAGAAATCACATTAAATCTGTAAATTGCTTTGAGTAGCATTGCCATTTTAACAATATTAATTCTTCCAGCCCAAGAGCATCATATATCTTTCCCTGTCTTTGAATCCTCTTTAATTTCTTTTATTAATGTTTTCAAGTTCTCAGTCTATATGTCTTTCACCTCCTTGGTCAGGTTTATTGCTGGGTATTTTATTTTGGTGAGAGTTTAAAAGGTCTTGCTTTTTTTACATTCCCTTTCTGATACTCCATTGTGAGTATAGAGAAGTGCAATTGATTTCTGAATGTTATTCTTGTGTCCTGCTACTTTGTTTAATTCATTTATTAGCTCTAGTAGTTTTGTGTGGAGTCTTTAGGGTTTTCTGTATATAGTATGGCACTGCCTGGAGTTTTAATGCCTGCATGGGGGATTAGAGTGATGCTCACAGCAGAAATCCCAAAACGCAGATCAAAAGAGCAATACATAGAGACAGGTACAAAGAAAGAGAGTGATGTGGAAGACAGTGCAATCTGGAAAAACCTTTATGGACTGACATCCCCGTCTTGTGCCCCAAAGAATAAAGCCTGGTTGGCTATTCATAACTATGTGCGTAAATGTGACTAGAGCCTATTAAAAAATCCGGAGTATTTGGTTCTGTCTGCTTCCAGGAGATTTGAGGTTAGAATACAAGCTAAAGCATAACTTTATTTATTTGGTAGTGGTATTTTTCTTTTATTTTGCCTATTTTTTCTGTTTGAGGGCTCTCTCTGGTTTCAGAGAGCAGGGCTACTCTCTAGTTATGGTGCTTGGGTTTCTCACTGTGGTGGCCTCTCACGCTGCTCAGCACGGGCTCCAGGGCACGTGGGCTTGAGTAGCTGCGGCTTGCAGGCTCAGTAGCTGTGGTGCACTGGCCTAATTGTCCTGAGGCATGTGGGAGCTTCCCAGATCAGGGATCAAACTGGTGTCTCCTGCCTTGCAAAGCACGTTCTTAACCACTGACCCACCAGGTTAGCCCAAAGCATAACTAACAATAAGGCTCTGGGATAGTTTAGTAAAACAAGCAAGGGCACATCAGGAGAGGCAGGGTGCCTGGCTTGTAGGAGACACACTGTCTGTCAGAGCCTTTTTTCAAAATATAAAACGAAAATGGTTCTAGCAGCAAGGCGGAAGTAGGTCCTACAGGGCATCTGAGATGAGATACTTCGGCACAGTGTTTGGTTTTACGTTTCTTGGAAGTAATGATATAAAGGAAACAGGCACGGTTACATCATTTTATTATTCTGGCAAGATAAAGTATACAGATTCCACTCTAGAGGAGAGCTTCTTTTCCCTGGAGCTAAACTCAGGGAAGGATTTATCTCACGGGTTCCCTGGAATACAGTCTCGAAGCTGTGGACAATATCTTCAGTAACGTTTTGTGGTTAGCTCTGAAGATGTCATGCAGATGAATGGGTTTTACCTTTGGTAGAAGCCATCTGGAGTCAGCGCTGAGCATGGAAAGTATCTTTCTGTTATAATGCTGTAGCGGTGGGATTCCCGGACAGTCACTTTCAGGAAGTTCCCTGAGGATGAGTCATCAGAGGGACCTGGAGAAGAGGGGGCTGAATTGGATACCTGAGCAGGAGAAGATCTAATTGTCCTTTGAGCTTGGTCATTTGTACTGTTCTCACAAGGTAGAGGATCTCTTGGCAGGAAACCAGAGCTAAGTGGTCCAATAGGCACTTAAGCTTTGAAGGAAGAATCAAATGAGTCCTGTGCCAATCTTGACACAAGGTGGCAGGCTCTGGGGATCGTCATTCCTGCTGCTGGTCAACTACCAAGCCAGTGGTTTTGCTTCTCATAAACTAAACAGGAGGTTGTGCTGTGGTGGAAAGGGTATGGTCCTTGAAGTCAGATAAAGCTGCTTCAAATCCTAGCTCTGCTGCTTGTTGGCCATGTGATTTCACAAGCTCCTTAATTTTTCTTCTCTTCAGTGGGATATTAATATCTGCCTTGTATGAGTCATTTTGCTGATCAGAGATAAGACGTATAAACAGTCAAAAGCAATGATAATAGTAGTTATCAATTTTGTCAGTTATTATTATTATGTCAGTTATTATTTGTCAGTTATTATTATGTTTATTGTCAAGATATCCGCTGTCATGTTTATTCCAACTTAAAAAAAAATCCATAGTTTATTCAAATAATGGCTGCCACTCCCCTCCCCCCTTTTTAAAAAACTATTTATTTCTTCAGGGCCCTCAAGCACGTCTCCAGTTGTACCGTGTGGGTTCAGTAGTTGTGGTGTGTGGGATCTCAGTTCCCCAAGCAGGGATCAAACCCACGTCCCCTGCATTACGGGGAAAATTCCTAACCCCTGGATCACCAGGGAGGTACATCCCAAACTTTCAACAGAGGTGCCTCTTGTCTATCAGTATCAGTTCAGTCGCTCAGTAGTGTCTAACTCTTTGAGACCCCATGGACTGCAGCACACCAGGCCTCCCTGTCCATCACCAGTTCCCAGAGCTAGCTCAAATTCATGTCCATGATGCCATCCAACCATCTCACCCTCTGTTGTCCCCTTTTCCTCCCGCCTTCAATCTTCCCCAACATCAGGGTCTTTTCTGGTGAGTCAGTTCTTCACATCAGCTGGCCAAAGTAATGGAGTTTCAGTTTCAGCATCAGTCCTTCCAATGAATATTCAGGACTGATTCCCTTTAGGGACTCTCAAGAGACTTCTCCAGCACCACAGTTCAAAAGCATCAGTTCTTTGGCACTCAGCTTTCTTTATAGTCCAACTCTCACATCCATACACGACTACTGGAAAAACCATAGCTTTGACTAGATGGACCTTTGTTGGCAAAGTAATGTCTCTGCTTTTCAATATGCTGCCTAGGTTTATCATAGCTTTTCTTTCAAGGAGCAAGTGTCTTTTAATTTCATGGCTGCAGTCACCATCTGCAGTGATTTTGGAGCCCAAGAACATAAAGTTTGTCACTATTTTCATTGTTTCCCCATCTGTTTACCATGAAATGTTGGGACCGGATGCCATGATCTTCATTTAATGAATGTCGAGTTTAAGCCAGCTTTTTCATTCTCATTAAGAAGCTCTTCAGTTCCTCTTCTGCCATAAGGGTGGTGTCATCTGCATGTCTGAGGTTATTGATATTTCTCCCAGCAATCTTGATTCTAGCTTGTGCTTCGTCCAGGCCGGCATTTCTAATGATGTACTCTGCATATAAGTTAAATAAGCAGGGTGACAGTATACAGCCTTGACGTACTCCTTTCCTGATTTGGAACCAGTTTGTTGTTCCATGTCCAGTTCTAACTGTTGCTTCTTGAACTGCATACAGATTTCTCAGGAGGCAGGTCAGGTGGTCTGGTATTCCCATCTCTTGGAGAATTTTCCATAGTTTGTTGTGATTCACACAGTCAAAGGCTTTGGCATAGTCAATAAAGCAGAAATAGATGTTTTTCTGGAACTCTCTTGCTTTTTCTATGATCCAACAGATGTTGGCAATTTGATCTCTGGTTCCTCTGCCTTTTCTAAATCCAGCTTGAACATCTGGAAGTTCTCAGTTCACGTACTGTTGTAGCCTGGCTTGGAGAATTTTGAGCATTACTTTGCTAGCGTGTGAGATGAGTGCAATTGTGCAGTCGTTTGAGCATTCTTTGGCAATGCCTTTCTTTGGGATTGGGACCTTTTCCAGTCCTGTGGCCACTGCTGAGTTTTCCAAATTTGCTGGCATATTGAGTGTAGCACTTTCACGGCATCATTTAGGATTTGAAATAGCTCAGCTGGAATTCTGTCACCTCCACTAGCTTTGTTCATAGTGATGCTTCCTAAGGCCCACTTGACTTCACACCCCAGAATGTCTGGCTCTAGGTGAGTGATCACACCATCGTGATTATCTGGGTCATTAAGATCTTTTTTGTACAGTTCTTCTTTTATTCTTGCCACCTCTTCTTAATATCTTGTGCTTCTTTTAGGTCCATACCACTTCTGTTCTTTATTGTGCCCATCTTTGCATGAAATGTTCCCTTGGTATCTAATATTCTTGAAGAGATCTCTAGTCTTTCCCATTCTGTTGTTTTCCTCTATTTCTTTGCATTGATCACTGAGGAAGGCTTTCTTATCTCTCCTTGCTGTTCTTTGGAACTCTGCATTCAAACGAGTATATCTTTCCTTTTCTCCTTTGCCTTTGAGATTAGATTTGATTTGATTAACTCTTGTCTATAGTAACTGACAATCATGATGTTTACCTCTCTTTTTTAAAATTATTTTTGGCTGTGCAGGGTCTTCATTGTTGAGCAGGCTTTTTCTAGTTGCAGAGAGTGGGGGCTGCTCTGTGTTGGAAGGGGTTCTCATTGTGGGGGCTTCTCTCGTTGCAGGAGTACCAGCTCTAGAGCACAGGCTCTAGTCGTGTGCGTGGGCTTAGTCTCTCCGCAGCATGTGGAATCTTCCTGGATTCCCGGAGCCACCAGGGCAGCGCTCATGTTTACCTCTGAGCAAGCATTATGCTGAGTGCTCCACAGACATTATTTTATTTATTCTTCACAGCAACTCTCTGCAGTACACATCACCTGTCACCTGTAGGTGCTCAACGACCATTATCCACTGGTATTACTGGTATCAGTTTTAATAATAAGCTGATGACATAAAAGAGAAGAGGACATCTTTGCCATGGGCATCAGTGCCTTTAATGCACAGGGCAAATCTGGCCCATCGCCTGCTTTTGTACAGTTGGTGGGCTAAGCATGGGTTTTACATATTTAAAATGTTGGAAAAAAATTAAAATAAGAATACTATTTCATGATAAGGACTTCCCTGGTTGCCCAGTGGTTACGACTTTGCCTTCCAGTGCACAGGTTGCAGGTTCCATCCCTGGGTGGGGTGCTAAGATCCCACTTCCCTTGTTGCCAAAAAACCAAAAAAAAAAAAAAAAAAAAAAAAGTAAAACAGAAGCAAGATTGTAGCAAATTACAATTAAGACTTTAAAAATGGTCCACATCTAAAAATCTACATCTAAAGTCCACATCTTTAGAAATAAATGAATGAGAGCTTCCCTGGTGGCTGGTAAAGAATCCACCTGCCAGTGCAGGAGACGGATTTGATCCCTGGTCCGGGAAGATCCCACATGCCTCGGAGCAGCTAAGCCTGTGCACCCCAACTGCAGAGCCTGGGCACCAGAGCCGGCGCTCTGCAACAAGCGGAGCCTGCGCACTGCTGCAAAGAGCAGCCCCCGCTCACCGCAACAAGAGAAAAGCCCCTGCAGCAAGAAAGACCCAGCACAGCCAAAAATAATCGCATATGAAGTCAATAAATGAGCGATTTTTTAAAAGAATAATATTTCATGAGAAAATTATATGAAAGTCAAATTTCAGTGTCCGTAAATGAAGTTTTGTTGGAACATAGCCAGGCCCTTTGGTTTACACATTGTCTACATCCGCTTTCCCGCTGGAGCATCAGAATTGAGTACCTGTGACCGAGCCAAAGCTGAAACTATTTACCCTGTGGTCCTTTACTGGAAGGGCCCTTTTCTGACCCCTGATTTAGAGCAAGACCTCCAGAGGCAGTTTCGGTGGAGAAGCTCAGTCAACCTCAGTATAAGCCAGACTGCCCGGGGTGAACATTGAGAAGGGGGATCTAGGAGCAAACTCCCATTGGCCTCATCTTTGCACAGGGCACAAAGGGACTACTGTTCTGTTCCGGTGCCAGCACGGACGGGTGGAGGAGGGAAACGAGGGCTTGGGGCGAGCCCTCTGTGTACAAGTTCCAATCAGGAGCTGGAACTTTGTGAAGGAGCTGAGAGATCTGGGAGCTGTTCATTTTCATGCTTTTTGCTGTTTGCTTTTTGTTTTGTATTTGTTTGCTTTTCCTTTTGTGCTTAGGGAAAATTCTTTTTCAACAATTCTAATCTTATCTAATCTAAGCCAAAGGAAAAAATGATTGATTCACACCTGGGCTGGGATAAAGTTCAAACTTCATAACTGCTCTTAAAACCAGCCCGGATGCTGGTCCCTTCTCACTTGTGCAGGCTCATCTTCTGACCTCTCCCCACACCCTGTGTTCCGTAATGCAACCTACAGCCCCTGGAAGTAAGCCTGTTCCATGTGTCTTTTTTTCTTTAATGTTCTGCTAGTCCCTCTGCTTCCCACTTTTCCACACCTTCCCTGACTGGAGAAATCCTCATCCTTCAAGACTCTGCTGAAATGCCACCTCCTCCAGGAAGTCTTCCTGACTTTGCCCATCCTGGAAGAGATGATAACATCCACCTTTTGGCCTCCTTTGCCTCCTAATCACAGCGCCTGTCACTCTGTATTGGCATTGTTCCCGAGTCTGTGCCTCCTTCAAGGTTAGGAATGATGTAATCTTAGTTTGTCACCTTGCTTCTAGCACGTGGTAACCTAGATGTGTAAAAGCTGATGAGAGTCAGAGTGCTCCAAAGGGCCAGGAGGTAAGAACTTTCCAGCGTAAGAACCTGGAAATGTTAGGTCAGAAATGGGGTAGATAGGGACCACCCTGGTGGTCCAGTGGTTAAGAAGCGCTCTTGCATTGCAGGGGGTACAAGTTTCAATCCCTGGTCAGGGAACTAAGATCCTACCTCCCACAGGGCAACTAAGCCCGCATGCCATATCTAAGGAGTGTGTGCTGCAACGAGAGATCCCACATGCCACAGCTAAGACCCAGTGAAGCCGAATAAATAAACAAATATTTTAAAAAGATAAATAAGAAAAACAAATGTGGCAGAAATGAAAACCAGTCAAGGAAGACCTTGGAGAGCAAAGTGCTGCCTGGTTTTTTGTTTTTTTTGGTTTTTGTTTTTCCTTTATAAAGAATATTGAATAATTTAGTAGGAAGTCACCTCAACTCTGAAAGACCAAAAAACCAAAACACTATTCAGAGTGTTTACATCATACCTCTCTGAAGACAGAGGTAATTGTGATTCAGAAAAGACATTTCAGGAGGGCCTGAGACAAATACGGTCCAAAAACTTTGTTGAGATGAAACTAAATATAAGGATAAAAGTTGAAATTATAAATGACTAATGTGATTCATAGAGGAGGCCTTCAAATACAGTTATCTCACATGAGCTTTTATCATTCTCAACTGAAACTTTTGTCTTAATACTGGAAAGGACCTTATCTAGTGGCCTCTTGGTATTTGGTGTTTGTTCAACCCAGTGGTTGTATCTGGTCTTAACAGCATTGTTCCGGTCACTTTGATCTCTTAATTAGATGGTCACTGAGATCTCGAGACCTTCATTTTGTGAGCACAGTTTGAGTTTTGTGTTTTAGACCCAGATTCATTATCATATTCCAGCCTGCTGAATCTTATCGGCCACTCCAGGCTGTCATGTCATTTTGTGAGAATTGCCTGTGGTTTCTCTCCACCAGATTGGCGTTTACCCTGCAGAAAAGCTGTGGATCCTATCAGCAAACTGAAAAGTTCCTCTTTTAGGTCAGTGATGAAAACTATCCCAGTACACCCTAACATTTTTTAATGTATGAAAGAGACTGTTTATAAATCAGTTGCCTCAGTATAAGCCAATACTCTCTTTCAGATTCCATCCTTTCCTTGATGGACCCGATTTGGGGGAAACCACTGCATTGCTTGGTATTTGTCTGGTCGCCAAGTCATGTCTGACTTTTTGCAACCCCATGGACTGCAGCTTTCCAGGCTCACCTGGCCTCCACAATCCCCCGGAGTTTGCTCAAACCCCTATCCATCGAGTCGGTGATGCCATCCAACCATCTCATCCTCTGTCCTTTAATCCCGTCTCCTGCCTGTAACCTTTCCCAGCATCAGGGTCTTTTCCAATGAGTCAGCTCTTTGCATCAGGTGGCCATAGTGTTGGAGCTTCACCATCAGTCCTTCCAATGAATACTCAGGGTTGATTACCTTTAGGATTGACTGGTTTTATCTCTTTAGAGTCCAAGGGACTCTCAAGAGTCTACTCTAGCACCACAATTTGAAAGCATCAATTCTTTAGCCCTCAGCCTTCTTTATGGTCTAAACTTTTATGCTGCTAAACCTAACTCTCACATCCGTATATGACAGCTTTGACTGTGTGGAGCTTTGTTGGCAGAGTGATGTCTCTGCTTTTTAATACACTGTCTAAGTTTGTGATAGCTTTCCTTCTGAGGAGGAGTGATAACTGGTTTCTGTCATCCAGTGGGTCCTCATAGCTTCCAGTCAGTTCTTCTGTGTTTTCCTGATGTCTCTCTCACTAGGGCTTCCCAGGAGGCACCAGTGGTAAAGAATCCGCCTGTAACCTTTCCCAGCATCATGGCCAATGCAAGAGACATGAGACGCCGGTTTGATCCCTGGCTTGGAAAGATTCCCTAGAGAAGGCCTGGGAAATCCCATGGACAGAGGAGCCTGGTGGGCTGCAGTCCATGGGGTTGCAAAGAGTTGGACACAGACTGAAGTGGCTTAGCACGCACGCATAATCTCTCTCCTCCATGGCAGAGTTTCAGATGGCCTGCATTCTCCTTAAGCTTCCAGCCCTACCCTTCTTCCCACCCAGCCCCCGTTCTCCTCCGTCTCAGCAAAGGATCCTGCTGGCTGCTCCGTGGAGAAGATGGAGGCTGTCAGACTGTCATGCCATCTAGTTCCTGCTGCCACGCCAGGACATCTGGTTAATTCCTCCCACATCCTTCTGTCTATTTTCAGTGAAGAGATGCTCTTCCCTTGAATTGGGGCTAACCCCTAAGTCTATGCCTTGGCCTGCACTCTGGACCTTCTCTCTCCTCCCTCCTCAGGGTCTCCCCCAGCTGACTGTCCCCCTTCCTGCATCCTCCCTGTTAGCCTTTACACATTCTCCCGCCTCATCCATCTGAAAGCATCTCCCTCCCTAGCCCTCCCCAACCCTCCCCTTGGCAACTCAACGCCTCGACTTAGAATTGTTTCTGTTCTGCTTCCTCACCTCAGCCCCTCACCCCTTCAGTCTGGATTGTACCCCCATCCCTCCACTGATACTGTCCTCACTGAGGTCACCAACTCCTGCCTTGCAGCTAAACCCAATGTGGATGTCTAGGTCCGTGTTGGCCTTACCTCTAGAGCAGTCAGCTTTACCAACCACATGCTTCTCTGAGAACTCTTCTGCCTGATTTCCTGGGCTCCTCCTCTTCTCTCTCTTTCTCCCTGGACTCATCTTCCTGTGTTGCTTCTTCAGGGGTGGCTCCATGCTGGTCTCTCTACTCCTACTGTCCCCTCTCTTCCCTGAATTCTTTTGGTTTACAAGCCACAGATCCCAACTCAGATTGAACTAAACAACCCACCAAAACACCACCATCACCAAAAAGTCACAAGGAAAATTCAGTGATTCGTGTGTCTGAAACATCCAGTCATGGATCTGGAGAAGACTCTTGAGAGTCCCTTGGACAGCAAGGAGGTCAAACCAGCCAACCCTAAAGGAAATCAACCCTGAATATTCACTGAAAAACTGATGCTGAAGCCCCAATACTTTGGCCACCTGATGCAAAGAACTGACCCACTGGAAAAGACCCTGATGCTGGGAAAGATTGAGGGCAGGAGGAGAAGGGGACGAGAGAGGATGAGATGGTTGGATGGCATCACCAACTTGATGGACAAGAGTTTGAGCAAACTCAGCGAGTTAGTGATGGACAGAGAAGCCTGGCGTGCTGCAGTTCATGGGGTCGCAAAGAGTTGGACAAGACAGCGAACAACAACGAGGTCTGGGATAGCCAATCCAGAGGCATAAAATAAGGACATCACAACAGCTTCACCATCTCTGTCTTGGTTTCATTTTCCTTTGTGTTGGCTCCATTCTCAGGCAGCTTCTTTCTAAACGATGGCATGACGCCTACCAGCAACTCCTGGCTTATGTCCAATCCTCTTAGGAAACACAGTGGAAAATTTTCTACCCAGGTTCTTAAGCTGGGAGTCTAGGAATCATTTCTGACTCCTGTTCCCCCACATCTTAGTCACCAAGTCCTGTTCCACCTTCTTAATCTCTCTTCATCCCCGTTGTTGTTTAGTCCCTCAGTTGTGTCCGACTCTTTGCGACTCGGTGGACTGTAGCCCGCCAGGCTTCTCTGTCCATGGGATTTCCCAGGCAAGAGTACTGGGGTGCGTTGCCAATTCCTTCTCCATGGGCTCTTCCTGACCCAGGGATCAAACCTGCATCTCCTGCGTTGGCAGGGGGATTCTTTATCACTGAGCCTCATGGGGAGCCCCCATCCTTGCTGCCGGTGTTCTAGTTCCGGGTACCATTTTTCATTTAGATTCCTGCTGCAGCCTCCCTGTGATTTTCTGCCTTGAGTCTTGTTGCCCTCCAGCCTGTTCTTCACATCACAGCCAGGATAATCTTTTGAAAGTGATATGTGATGCCCAGCCACAATGGATAGGAAGCTAAAGACAAAAGTCCTTGTTATGTTCTGGAAGGCCTTGCATGAAATAGCTCCTGTCTGCTTGTCTTTGCACATTATACCTCATCCCAGGCAGTTCAGCTGCAGATGCCAGACTAGCCAACTCCCTCCCAGCTCTGCCTTTTCATACAGTGCTCCCTCCACCTTGACCATTTCCCCTCCTGAGACCGCCACCTAATGAGCCTCTTCTTATTCATTTAGGCCTTGCATTCGATATGACTGTATTGAGAAAATCCTTCCATACTGCGTTATGTACTCTTCCTGCTAGAATATCCTCATTTTTCCATCTTAGCAATTATCACACTTCATCCTCATCGCTTGTTAAATCGTCTGTACCCCTCAGCAGACTGTAAGGCCCATGAAGGCAGATGTTTCTCTTGTTTTGTGAAATATCCCCGGCATGGCAGAGTAGAGACTTGATAAATACTTATGACATTGTAAAGTAAAATAGGATGTGATTATATTAGGTAATTTTAGATCATACGTTGGTTTGCAAAGCTACTGGAAAAGTCTAATGTCTACTGCTTTTCTTTCTTATATGCTTATTGCATGCTAAGTTGCTTCCATCGTGTCCGACTCTTTGCGACCCCATAGACTGTAGCCACCAGGCTCCTCTGTCCATGGGATTTTCCAGGCAAGAATACTGGAGTGGGTTGCCATTTCCCTCTCCAGGATATGCTTATTGGCCCTCTTTTAAAAACAGTAGAGTTTGGCAATTTCCTGGAAGTCCAGCAGTTAGGACTCATGCTTCTAGGGTGGAGGTGGCACGGGTTTGGTCCTGGTTGGGGAACTAAGATCTCCCAATCTGTGTGGCACAGCAAAAAAGTGTTTTGAAAGAGTTAAAAAGATAGTAGAGCTTTAGAACTGAAGAGGATCTTCACAACCATCCTGCACTAATTCACTTCAATTGACAGATTAGGAAGCAGGTGCTCAGAGCAGCCCTGTAACTTGTGCAGACCACGGGGATATTCATGGTGGCCTCACTGGCCTTGAATTCAACTCCTGACTTTTAGTGCAGACCAGCCTTCTCTTCATCATGATATTATTACTTTTAACAGACTAGTGTAATATTTTATATTAACTCAAAGGAACCTTACCATCTACAGCCTCCCGTGTTTTCCGTGTTAAGATAGACTTAGTTTGCCTGGTGGCTCAGAGGGAAAGAATCTGCCTGCGGTGCAGTTTGGATCCCTGGGTCAGGAAGATCCGCTGGAGAACGGCGTGGCAACCCACTCCAGTATGCTTGCCTGAAGAATGCCATGGACAGAGGCCACAGTTCATGGGGTAACAGAGTCGGACATGACTGGGTGACTAACACTTGTGATTCTGTACATCTTGGTGGATTCTGACACTTTAGCAGGATGCAACTCTCCCTGGTCTGTAGATGCCCAAGAATCCTGTAGAGTTTGTTCTCTGTGTTAGTGGTCCTCAGTCCTTTGGGCATCAGGGACCAGTTTTGTGGAAGAAAATTTTTCCATGGACCAGAGGCAGGAATCATGCATCATTTCAGGATGATTCAAGTGAATTACATTTATTGTGCATTTTAATTTTATTATTATTCCATCAGTTCCAGCTCAGATCATCAGCTTTTTGATCCCAGAGGTTGGGGACCCCTGCTGGACACCATTGGCCCACAGAAAACCAAAAGCTATACTTTGGGCTCCCTTGTTCCCCCATTTCTCCTCGTAAGGGTAAGTACTGAGTGGCTGTCATCTGGATTTGATCTGAGGGACACCTATTGTGTAAAAGAAGTAACAGACCGGTTAACTGTTTGTGAGAACCACTCTTCTCTCTGTGAGCCTTGCTGACTTATGTCCATATGAGATAGGAGCGTAAGAAGAGAATTGCTTCCATAAAAACGAGTTGAAGTTTGGCAAAGACTGCGTAGGAGTAACTTTCTAAAAAGAATTGTAAGAACTTCATGGCAGTCCAGTGGTGAAGATTTTGCCTTCCAATGTAGAGCAGTGCTGGTTCAATCCTGGCTGGAGAGTTAAGACCCACATATCCACATACCCCACAACACATAAAACACAGAAGCAAAGTTGTAAAAGTTTCATAAAAACTTCAAAAATGATCCACTTCAAAAAGATCTTATTAATAAATGAAAAGAATTGTAATAGAATTGGGTATAGGTGAGAAGACAAATATTGGGGACACTCTTTATTTAATAGAAACTAATTTTATATTAAAATGTTTAATTTTTAAAAAAATTTAAAAATGAAAGAAACTGAAAATGGAATCTGTTGACCAAAGCATGATGAAACTTCAATTAATTGACCTTTTCTCTACATAAATGTCTTCAAGTACTCTCTTAAAATAAAATGTTCAGCGTGTCTTCCACATTATGGTTCTTGCTTGAACTGATTATTTCAGTTAGCCAAATTACCTACCCTTCAATCTGTTGTAGGTGGACTTGTTATATGTAGTTATAATTTTGCTTTTGAGCCAAATTTTAAGCTTCTCAAGGGCTAGGACTAGACCTACATATTTCATTTCCTGTAAATCTTAGAGGCCTAATGCAATACTCTGCGTATGTCTCTGATGATGGGAGTTTATCTCCCTGACCAGGGAGTCTTTTTTAGTGGGCCAACTTGTCTTTCTCATCTGGGTCAACATTATTATTTTGTTTTCATCTTTACTCCTTCCTTCTTCCTAATTCAAGGACATTGTTTCTTCTGAAAAGGAGAGCGAGAAAGAGAATAAATAAGGAATGCATCGACCTTCCTCCCTAGGGGGCTTGCCATGCATTTGCCATAGGTCATGATACTAAAAACGAGACTAAAAACGAAGCGAAGGACAAGTTAAAGATATATTTAAAACAGATGTTTGTGCTTAAATTAAAACATTCCAAATGCCACCCTTTGACCCAGCAAGTCTACTTCTGGAAAGCTATCCTGTGGAAGCATTTAAACACATGCAGAGAAGACTTAGTTCTGCCATGTTCATCTCAGCCTTCTTTACAACGGAAAAGGTTTAGGAACAACTTGAATTTTCTGCCTTCAGTTTTCAAGGGCATAACCTATAAATACAGAAGAATTCAGTTATTATTAAAAAGAATGTATGTCAGTTCAGTTCAGTCGCTCAGTCATGTCCGACTCTTTGTGACCCCATGAATAGCAGCATGCCAGGCCTCCCTGTCCATCACCATCTCCTGGAGTTCATTCAGACTCACGTCCATCGAGTCCGTGATGCCATCCAGCCATCTCATCCTCTCTCATCCCCTTCTCCTCCTGCCCCCAATCCCTCCCAGCATCAGTCTTTCCCAATGAGTCAACTCTTCGCACGAGGTGGCCAAGTATTGGAGTTTCAGCTTTAGCATCATTCCTTCCAAAGAAATCCCAGGGCTGATCTCCTTCAGAATGGACTGGTTGGATCTCCTTGCAGTCCAAGGGACTCTCAAGAGTCTTCTCCAACACCACAGTTCAAAAGCATCAATTCTTCGGCACTTAGCCTTCTTCACAGTCCAACTCTCATATCCATACGTGACCACGTACTGACATACTAAAGAGAGTCACAAGAATCTACCTGCCAATGCAGGAGATACAGGTTCAGTCCCTGGTCCGGGAAGATCCCCTGGAGAAGGAGATGGCAACCCACTCCAGTATTCTTGCCTGTGCTAAAGCCCATGAGGTCTCAAAGAGTTGGGCATGACTTACTAACTGAACAACAACAACAAAAAGACAGTCACAATTTATTAATTGGAAAACAAGCTATAAAATGTATGCAATTCAACCCATTTTTTAAAAAGACAAATATACAGAAATGACTAGGAGTGTATGTGGAAAGATTATATAGTGGTAATGAGATGCCTTTTTTTCTCATCTGTGCTTTGAACTTTTTTACAATAAACTTCTGTAAAGTTATCTTTAAAGATGAGTCCAAACGAATAGTTTCTATTACTGTCTTTATTGTATATGTCTTTTTCTTCGGAAGTAATTGATTGTAAATTGTTGTTCAATTGCTCAGTCCTGTCCAACTTGTTGTAACCCCATGAATTGCAGCACACCAGGCTTCCCTGTCCTTCACCATCTCCCGGAGCTTGCTCGGACTCATGTCCATTGAGTTGGTGATGCCTTCCAACCTGCTCATCCTTTGTCATCCCCTTCTCTTCCTGCTTTCAATCTTTCCCATCATCAGGGTCTTTTCCAGTGAGTTGGGTCTTTGCATCACGTGGCCAAAGTATTGGAGCTTCAGCATCAGTCCTTTCAATGAACATTCAGGGTTGATTTCCTTTAGGATTGACTGGTTTCATCTCCATGCTGTCCAAGGGACTCTGAAGAATAAATATGTTAATAGTGGAGGTCTTAGGAAAAGGAAAACATTTCCTTTACTTTCTTGCCTTCATACCACTTTTTTCCCCCAAGTACAGTGGATTCTAAGTCCAGTTATGTTAAGTTGGAGTCTTGTGAGAAGGGAGGAGGTGGCTGGGTTTTAATTGCTAATTCTCTTTAGAACTTGGGACATTTGCTTTCTGGCTTTTTGTCTAGAAACTCTCTGTAACATGTGAACTCCCTCCTCGTTGCAGCCCTAGCAGAGAGATTGAGAATAGCAGCAGGCTTCACTCCTTGCCTGGAACATGGCTGATCTCTGCTACAAAGCCATGATAACACATAATATTAATAAATACTAACTTAATCACGATTCATTGATTATGTAATTAGCCATAATTCACCCGGCTACCCAAGGTAGCTCATCATTCTCACCCTAATTACTGTGGACATTTACTAAATTGTCCAGTTAATTCTGAACCATTACTTATGCATTAATTCAGCAAATACTTGAAAACTGGCAATCAGGATTCAAATCCTGATTCTCTCATTTAGCTCTGTGAGCTTGGGGAAGGAAGCTGAATTTTCTGTGCCTCCTTTATAAAGTGAATAGTATAATTCATCACTGGAGACTTCCTTGGTAGTCCAGTGGCTGAGACTCTGTGCTTCCTGTGCAGGGGACCCAGGCTCGATCGTTGGTCAGGGAACTAGGTCCCACTTGCTGCAACTAATACCTGGTTCAGCCAAATAAACAGTAAAATAATAATAATAATAATCCATTATTGTTGTAAGGATTAAATGAGATACAAAATGTGTAATGCCAAGCACATAATAAGCTCTCCTGTGTGCGAAATGGGCTTCCCCAATGGCTGATTGATAAAGAATCTGCCTGCAATGCAGGAGACACTGGTTTAGTCCCTGGTCCAGGAAGATCCCCTGGAGAAGGAAATGGCAACCCAGTCCAGTATTTTTGCCTGGAGAGTCTCATGGACAGAGGAGCTTGGTGGGCTACAGTCCACGGAGTCAGAAAGAGTCAGACATGATTTAGGGACTGAATAACAACTACAGCAATGTGCCAAATACTGAGATTCACGTTTCTTCACTCAACAAACATTTATTGAGTGTCTAGTATGGGCCAGACAGTGCTCTCAGTGTTTGGATTATATCAGTGAACAAAACCAATTTGCCTGTTATCATGAATTTAAATTCGAGCAGGTGCAAAGAGTAAATTCAATGTAGTTGAATCCATAATTATTGATAATATGAATCACTGTTATTACTATTAGTGTATTATATGCCAGCCACTGTGCACTTGATTTTCATATATAATCTTATTTTCTTATTAACCCCGTGAGGTAGGAGTTTTTGTTGTTGCTTGAGAGTAGAAACTGAGCTCAGTGGAAACTGAGCCTCCAAGATGTTATGTAAAGGAAGTTGGCAAGTGAGCGGAGGGGCTGGTATTTAGACCAGGTTGTCTGGCTTCGTTCATGGCCCCACCTTCCTACCTTTGCTTGGTGAGTCATTGGTGGTTGTCATTTTTGCCTACAGTTCTTTCTTGGCATCCCTGCCAACATGTTTTGCTCTGCAGTAGAAGTTGGGAGAGAAAGAAATTTGCGTTTTCCTCATTTTGTATTAAAATACTTAATTATCCCTGCACGAGATGATCAGAGAGGGAATAAATGACAGCTCTGCGTAGTGTTTCTCTGAACTGGTTAGAAGTCACAGCTGACTCCCCTCCGTGTTCAGAAAAGATGTCACGGTTAGAGGGGGGAGTCAAGGTGCAGCCTGGAGAGAGGCGCTTCGCTGGGGATGGGGAGACTCCCAGCGGAATGGTGTTGACGCGGGTCATCCTACCAGTTAAGGTGAAGGCAGGGGAGTTGGTGCCTCCCGTGTCAGGCTTCAGGTGTTGCGTCATCTTCGTTTCCTGGCTTGCTGTCTTTAGGAAAGATTGGCTCCTCAGCTCTAAAGATCCCTCTTCCTCTGCTCTTCTGCAGTTGCCTGACAACCGGGCGTGTTCATGTCCCCCCAGAGTCAGGCTGAATAAATCTTGCTAGAATTTAAGAGAGTATTGTGATGAAATATTTCAAGTATTCAGAAAAGTGCAAAGAATATCATCTACTCACAATTTAGGTTTGTGTTGTTTTTTTTTTTAATTTTTCTTTATTTGACTTCTTTGGGTCTTAGTTGCAGCATGTGTGGTCTAGTTCCCTGACTAGGGATCAAACTTGGGTCCCCTACTTGGGAGCACTAGGTCTTAGGCACTGGACCACCAGGGAAGTCCCTCACAATTTAGTTTTGTCGAACCTTAACATCTTGCCTCTGTGCTCCAGTTTTAAAATTTTTTTAAATTTATGTTTATTTATCTATTTTTGCTTTTTGGCCACATCAAGAGGCATGTGGCATCTTAGTTCCCGGACTAAGGATGGAACTCCTTCAGTGGAAGCGAAGAGTCTTAACCACTGGGCTGTCAGGGAAGTCCCTCCAGTTCCTTTTTTTAAGTAAAAAAATATAGATGTAGCTGAAACGCTCTGTGTACCTGTTCCCAAGTTCTCTCTCCTTCCTCCCTCCCTCCCATCCAGAGGCCACCACTGTGCTGACTTATCATTACAGCGCATAGGTTCATCCCATCATCGCTCCATGTAAATGCATGGATAAGCACCCTTACACTCGATGCCTAGAGGCACATTCTTATACCTGTGTCTTTGTGTGCAAGGGCGGGAGTGTCTCTAGGGTGTTGCTGGGGCATCCTGAATCTGCAGTGACGTGGCCACGCTTCTCTCCAGGATGGTTGTGCCAGTGGATGGTGAATATGACAATTTCTGCCTCTCCACGACCTCAGTCACGCTTGATACTGATTTTTAAAATGCACTGCCCATCTGATGCATGTGAAATGGTGTCTCACAGTCGTATTTGTGTTTTTATTATTAACGAGATTGAGCATCTTTTCCTGTGTTTGTTGGCCACTTGTGTCCCCCTTGGTTGAACTGTCTGTTTGCATTCTTTGCTTCTGCATCTATTATGATGTCATTTTTCTTGTTGGTTGTAGTAGTTCATTGTGTATTCATTCTGGTTTCTAATCCTTTACCAGTCACTGTGCAGAGATCGTCTCCAGGTCCCTTGCTTGTCTTTTACTTTGTCTATGGTATATGTTGATCCACAGACAAGTTTAATTTTGATGGAGACAACTGTTTTTGCAATCTTATCCATGCTTTGAGTCTTTTTAAAAATACTTATGTTGGGCTGGCTGGGTCTTCGTCGTTTCCTGCCGGCGTTCTCTAGCGGTGGAGTGCAGCGGCTGCTCTCTCATCACGGGCTGCTTCTCACCGCAGTGGCTTCTCTTGTTGCAGAGCACAGGCTTTAGGGCCCCAGGCTTGAGCGGTTATGGCGCACGGGCTTAGTTGCCCCGCAGCACGTGGGATCTTCCCGGACCGAGGATCAAACTCGTGTCCCTTGCATTGCAAGGTGGATTCTTAACCACTGGACCACCAGGGAAGCCGCTGAGTCTTGCTTAAAAGAATTTTCCACCCACTCTAAAATCACGTGTATATTTTCCTCTATTTTCTTTCTAAGCTTTTCAAAAATTTTGATTTTCGCATTAAGCATGGGATCCATCTAGAATTCATTCTGTGGTTGCTGTAAGGTTGGGATCCATTTTTCTTTTTCTGCCATACAGATAAGCTGCTGGCCCAGCCCGTTTATCACATAGTCTCTTCTTTCTCCGCTGATTGGTTATGTCTGTCTGGTACCAGGTTTCCATACTTCCAGGGGTGTGCTTGGGGCTTCTTTTGTCGACTGATCTTTTACCTGTTCCTGGGCTGGTATCATACTGTCTAAATAGGATAGCTTTTCATCTATCTCTTGATGTCTCACAGGGAGAGGTGGCCTCTCTTGTTTTTCTTTTTTCAAAAATTATTTTTTGTTATTCTTAGTTCTTCCATATGGATTTTAGAGTCAGCTTATCTAGTAGCTTAAAAACACTCATCAGTACTTGATCTTGAACTATCCTGGGCTTCATCTAGACCATCATGCTTTAAACTCTGTCTGCTTTAAACTCTGTAACAGTATCCTTCCTGGTAAGCTTTCACCACAGCTCGTATGTTCACAGATTAGTTAGCACAGATTACTTTTTTCTTTTTAAATGTAATTGTAAAAAAAAATGTATGACAAAATTTGCCATCTTAACCATTTGGAGTGTGGCTCAGCATTAAATACATTCATTGTATTATGCAGGAATCACCTTTATGGCAAAACTCCATAATTAGGCAGTAATTTCCTATTCTCCCCTCTGTAATCAATAGGCAATAATTTCCTATTCCTACCAGCCTCTGGCAATTACCATTCTACTTTCTGTCTATGAATTTGCCTTGTTAAACACCTCATATACGTATAATCTTAGAAAATCGTCCTTTTGTGTCTGGCTTCTTTTACTCAGTATGATGTCTTCAAGCTTCATTCATCTTGTAGCATGTTTCAGGACTTCCTTCATTTTTAAGGATGAATAGCATTCCATTATATGGATGTACCACATTTTGTTTATCTGTTTATCTCATGTTGGACATTTGGGCTATTTCCTCTTTTTGACTCTTGTGGGTGATGCTACAATAAGCATAGGTGTACAGGTATTTGTTTCATTCTTGTTTTCATTTGTCTTGGATGTTTGTATAGGAGTAGAATTGCTGTGTTATAAGATGATTCTATGTTTAACTTCTTGAGGTATTTTTTTTTCACAGCAGTTGAACCACTTTACATTTCTACCATCAATGTCTGAGGGTGGGACTTGTCCAATTTCTTTGCATCCTCTCCAACACTTCTGCATTTTTTTAAATTATAGTCATCCTTGTGGGTGTGGAGTGGCAGCTCACGGTGGTTTTGATTTACATTTCCCTAACGATTAATGATGTTGAGCATCTCTTCATGTGCTTCTTAGGGATTTGTTTATCTTCTTTAGAGAAATGTCTAATCAGGTCCTTTGCTCCTCTCCTCAATGCCCCTGCGTTTGGAGAAGTTTTAAGTTTACAGCAAAATTGAGTGAAAAGTATAGAGAATTCCCATATACCACCCCGCTCCATGCACAACCTCCCCCACAATCAGCATCCCACACCAGAGAGGAGGTGTATGTATGAAAATAGGTACACCTATACTGACAGCATTATCACCCAAAGCCCACAGTTTACATTAGGGTTCATTCTCGGTGTATGTGCTGTCGGGTTTGACGTGTATAAGACATGCATCCACCACTATAGTAGTCTGTAGAATAGTTGCCCCGCCCTCCACATCCTCTCTGCTCCACCTAATTATCCCTCCCTTCCCTCTAAGTCCTCCCTTTGCCCATTTTAGCATCACGTTATTTGACTTGTATTGTTGACCCTTAGGAGTTCTTTATGTATCCTGTGCTGCTGTTGCTGTTGCTTAGTCACTCAGTCATGTCCGACTCTTTGTGACCCCGTGGAGTGTAGCCCGCCAGGCTTCTCTGTCCATGGAATTTCCCAGGCAAGAGTACTGAAGTGGGTTGCCATTTCCTTCTCTAGTGTATTTGGCATATCAAATCCTTATCGGATATACGGTTTGCAAATATTTCCCCTCATTCTTTTCTTCCCACATTACTCTCTTAATAGTGCACAGAAATTTTTGGTGCAAAGAAATTGTTAGTTTTCATGAAGTCCCATTTATCTGCTTTTTCTTGTGTTGTCTGTGCTTTTGGTGTTATATTTAAGAAACCATTGCCAAATCCAAGGCCATAAAAATTTTCCCTTACATTTTCTTCTAAGAATCTGATAATATTAGCTCTTAAATTTAGGTCATTGATTAATTTTGAATTAATTTTTATATATGGTTTAAGGCAAGGATCAACTTCATTCTTTTGCATGTGGTATTTAGTTTTCCTAGTACCATTTATTGAAGAGAATGTTCTTTCCTTATTTATTGGTCTTGGCCCCCTTGTTAAAATCAGTTGACTAAAAATGTGAAGGTTTATTTATGGACTCTAAATTTTATCCCATTGCTCTATATGTCTCTTGTTATACCAGTACCTTAGTTTTGATTACTCTACCTTTGTAATAAGTTTTAAAATCAGGCGATGTGAATCCTCCACTTTGTTCTTCTTTTTCAAGATTATTTTGGTTATTCTAGGTCCACTGAAATTCCATATGAATTTCAGTATGGATTTTTCATTTTTGCAAAAAAAAAACATCCTTGGGATTTTGCTAGTGATTTCATTGAATCTATATGTCAATTTGGGTAGTATTGTCATCTCAACAACATTAAATCTTGCAATCTGTGAACACAGGATTCTTTCCATTTATGTAGATGTTCTGTAATTTCTTTCCGCAATGTTTTATATTTTTCTCATTTATCACATTTTATGTTGGTTGTTTGCTGACAGTAGGAAGATAGTAGCACATTTCTAGAATACAAATAAGAGGTTTTAGATGTAGTCTTATAAATTTTACCTGTAAATGGAGAAAGCAACATAGTATTTATTTTTAGTACCAGAATTGGTGTCCCTAGTCATGATCTTTTAGGAGCCTTGAATTAGGAAAAAAAATAAGCATGTCTGGGATACAGAATCTCAGATTTTGTTGACCTCATGATGCTCAATAGGTCACAATGAGATTTACCCTACGTTGAAATTTGACCTAAAAAAAAATTCACAAAGAGTTTATTATTGAACCCATGTTTAATATTGCATGTTTAATATTAAAACTTTTCTAATTCCATCTTCTATCAGCATATTCATATTACAATCTGTGTCATAAAATCATTCAGGGAAAATAGATATTTGACTTTCTGAATTCCTGTCTTTCTTTCTCATACCCTAATTTAGTCATAATCCTTCAAATATTCTAATTTATTGGCACATGCCACTTACCCCTCCCCTACCATCATTAAGTGAAACAATGTTCTGGGAAGATGACTTAAGTTACTCAAATTTTATTAAAAATTCAGGGAATTAACATTCTCAGATTTTTCTGTCTCCTTAAATACAGCATCTGGCTGTTCTCCATCCCAAGAAAGAATGACTCCAAACCTTTTTCTTTAGATGATGGTTCTGCATCAAAACAGTTCTTAATAAAGAAAGCGAAGAACTATTATTTAAACAGTCTTTTCAGGCTTAGAGGGAAAAAAGGCAGATATTTGGGAACCAAAGCAAGACAGTAAGAGGGGTGCAGACTTAACCTCCTAGCCATCTGCAGTCCACTTGTGTTTGTATATTGACCTTGGTAAGGTTAGCAAGAGTCTTCTAATGTTATCTCATATATTGAAGTCCCTTACTACCTTGGCACCTAAAAATCTGTCACCTGATTTAATCTTCATAATAAGTCTGTTGAACAGTATTATGTCTATTTGATAAGAAAATCAGCCCCAGAGGTACTGGATAACATGGAGAACTGCCATGGTCATGCAGAGAGTAACAGGGCTAGATTCAGACCAGAGCTATCTGGTTCCAAAACCCTTGCTCTTGTCTTGTCCTTTTCCTAGTCTTGGCTTCATTAGTCCTATATTTTGGGACTAAAAATCTTTCATTCCTTGATAGGTATTTGGCAAACAAGATCCTTGGCATCATATTTCTCTTTCTACTATGTACCAGTGATTCAGCCTGGTCAATGGGGTTCTGAACCACCAGGACAGCCCTAGGGAAAGAGACTAAATGGAGGGTTGCTGTTGACAGAAACAATAGGAATTGGTTGGCCTTTGAGTGGGTGGGCAGGAGCAGGAGGTGTCAAAAGAGTCAGCCTGCAGGTTCACTGATAACCATTTTACCTTTTACATAATGCCCTCCAGGGTCCTCTGTCCAAGGGATTCTCTGGACAAGAATACTGCAGTGGGCAGCCATTCCCTTTGGGATCTTCCTCACCCAGGGATCGAACTGGGGTCTCTTGCTTTGCAGGCAGATTCTTTACCATCTAAGCCACCAAAGCCCCCTTCACATAGTAAATCTTTTCAGAGAAGCACCTGCCATCAAAAATGCTTTTTTCAGAGGCATTCTGACCCTCAGTTGTTTATAATTTACCATCTGGGAGCAACTGGAGGGCGGTGACACATAACACTTTGGATTTTGCTAAGGCGGAACAATCTTGAATTGCGTGTGCCCTGAAGCTGGTGAATAGTAGCAGGGAAGTCTTGGCTCTGAGAGCACTCAGCTTCTTCGACTCACTGCACCGTTGCTCCCTAAAAACTTAAATAAATGACTCCCCTAAAGGTCTGAAAGGCCGTTTACATTTTCCAGTTTTACATTGTTCCTTTTTACCAGAGGGTAGTAGCCTTTTCTTTGTTTTCTTACTTATTTTGATCTGTCTGGCACCCAATGCGTTCTGAGAATGGAGGCGCCTCCACTTCAACCGCGTGATTCAGATGGAGCTTCTACATTCTTACAGCTGATTGGCTCAGGGTGAACGCCTGACCGTCACTGGCCAATCAGAGACTTGTCTCAGGATTTTTCAATTTACAACTGGAAACAGATGGAAGTTTACAGTCAGTGGTGATCCTTAACCTTTTAGTGGCTGTATCTCCTGCCGTGTGGAGTAGGCGATGAAAATGCCTTGTAGTGAGATGCATGAATGAGAGACAGGCAGAGTCCTGATAGTGTATGTATCCTGGGTCTAGTTTTCAGGGAAACTTACTGCACCTCTTCCTGAATTTGGTTGTGCAACCATTCCTTGAATTCTGTCCTCCAGCACACTCCCCTTCTGTCGTTTGGATTTCTATTAATATATTTTACAGTCAAAAGAGTCCTGCCTAAAAGGGGAAAAGTTTTGTGTAATAGTGCTGTTCCCAAGTTTGGGACTCAGGAAGGCTTTAGGATAGATTCCTTGCAAATATCAATGTCTGCTATACTGTTTTCCAGCATCAAAGGACTAACTTTACTGATGACACTTTAGGATAGATTCCTTGCAAATATCAATGTCTGCTATACCGTTTTCAAGCATTAAAGCACTAACTTTACTGATGACCCTTTAAATAAAACTGTGAAATGGTAAGAAACTTAGCCTCAGCTATGCGCAAGCCTATTCGAGTAATTTGAATGTTAGCTTACTTTTTTCAGGATTAACTAAGAACCTGAGAAAAAAGTTGGTTGAGTTTCAAAATGTATTTTTAAGTTTCTGAGATAAATAGGACTATCATCAGCATTTGGGTTTAGAGAGTGGAGGCAGGAAAGTGGTTTGACTTGTTAGATGTCAATTTTCAAACCCAGAGAGAGGAAGACAGTAGGAAGGCATATGATTCTCAGCTGGAGAGAGCGAGAGAGCGAGAGAGCGAGTGCAAGCGAGTGCACGCACGCGCGCTCTCAGTCTTGTCCAGTTCTTTTGCAGCACCATGGACTGAAGCCCGCCAGGCTCCTCTGTCCATGGGATTTCCCAGGCAAGAGTACTGGAGTGGGTTGCCATTTCCTTGTCCAGGGGATCTTCCTGAGCCAGGGGTTGAACCCAAGTTTCCTGCATTGGCAGGTGGGTTCTTTGCCACTGAGCCACCAGCAAAGCCTAGTTGGCTGGAGAGCATAGGACCAATGCAAACATCTCTTTAATGACTGTACTTTCCTGCCCGGGAACTGTAGACAGTTCCACTGGGCCCATCCTGACTGGTAAGTCAAAGTGATCTAGAGTCATGTAGCATCTTCAGCATTATAGAAGAATTTTTTTTTTTACAGTATTCTTATATTTCTTGTTTACAACTGTAAAATTCTTATGCTGCCTATCTCAATTTCCATTAGCTTTTTTTTTTTTTTTTTAATGTGAACCATTTTAATGGAGAAGGCACTGGCGACCCACTCCAGTACTCTTGCCTGGAAAATCCCATAGACGGAAGAGCCTGGTAGGCTGCAGTCCATGGGGCCNTTTTTTTTTTTCCCAACCGCTTAATATATCTTGGAGACTTTCAAAAATACCGGTGCATTGAAAGCTTCCTCATGCATTTTTATACCTTCAAAATCTTCCACTGTATATAAGTAGCATAATTTATTTAGCTAGTCCTCTTTTCAAGGATACTTGAGTTCTTTCCAGTCTTTTGTTATTTTAAATAATGCTGTAATGAAGAACTGTATATATATGTTATTTCTTAAGTATGGCTAAAGGATAAAGACCCAGAAGTTACATAACTGGGTCAAAGGAGATAATTCAATTGTCATTTTGATCTCTGTGCCCACATTCCTTCCACAGGGGCTTGTACCAATTTACCCTTCCAATGGGAGAGTCTGAGAATACTTGTTTCTCCTGGGGGATTATTACATACTGCTTACATGTTACTTTGGAGGGTTCTTCAGTTGTTTTAATTTGGATGTTGTCCTCCCAATTAAATGGCAAGTTTATTGAAAGCAAGGGCCAAGCATTTTATTGCTTTTGAATTGTCTGCATTTATAAGTAATACAATATGATACCCTAGGAGTACAATAAATTTGTTTCTAGTGTAATTTGGGAGAAGAAGCCAATTAAACCTTAATGATAAAAAGATTTCTATACTTGGTTAGAATTCAGCTGCACTGATTTCTCTCCCTAAAGTAATTATGAGCTCTTGTTTCAATAATTATGGAATAAATCTTGAGATGCGGTGTTGCGGCAGATCCACTTGCTGACACGTGGGCCTCTCTCCTGGATCTGTGTCATTTTTTGTTTGCTGTTCTCTTTTTAGTATTTGTTTGTTTGGCTGTGTTGGGTCTTAGTTGCAGCATGTGGGATCTAGTTCCCTAAGCAGGGATCAAATCCAGGCCCCTGCACAGTGAGCATGGAGTCTTAACCACTGGGCCACAGGGAAGTCCCCGGAGTGTCATTTTACCAGATTCAATCCAGTGGTGTCTTGGCGTCGGCCAGTCTAATTGAGAGCCTGCCCTGTCACTTCTCCTCTCTGTGTGCCAGTGCCTGCCCCATGATAAGCAGGAGAACAAAAAGCTGCTTTTTAACTTTGTATATCTATTAAATTATAATGACACAATGTAAACACTGGCTTCCCAGGTGGCTCAGTGCTAAAGAATCTGACTGCCAAGGCAGGAGATATGGGTTCAATCCCTGGGTTGGGAAGATCCCCCGGAGAAGGGAATGGCATCCCACTCCAATATTCTTGCCTGGGGAATCCCATGGACAGAGGAGCCTGGTGGGCTACAGTCCATGGGCTGCCAAAGAAACCGAATGACTAAACTGCAAAGAGTGTAGACACTGCGCCACTGTAATTTCATCTCCTACACCCTGGCAGCAAAAGCGCACTAATGGTTTTCTGTCCTCTCAGTTTTTACCATGTTGGATTCCCCCACATGTATGACCCTCTACTGGCATCCAGTGGCCTTCCAGTTTTTTGTTGGCATAGCATCCAGAGGAATTTTGGGAGATTACATGCCCCCTCACACATCTACAGCCTATATCTAAAAATTTATTACAGGTTTAAATAGCTTGTAAAGGATATATTTTAAAGTATATTGTCAGTATTGACTTTAAAAAAATAATTGTTCAGTATACCTGTATCCATGTGTATTTCTACATGTGTTAAGCTTGTATACACACAAATCATATTTATCCATCATACTAAGGAAATATCCCTCTATTTCTTTTTTTTTCAATTTTTATTTTAATGGGTGAAGTTTTCCTCTCTTTATTTGCTTGGGATTTTTTTCTTTTACAAGCAGTAAAAGCTGTCAGTTTAAAGTATAGGATTTGATAAATTTTGGCTATTTTATGTAATTGCATAATCTCACCACAAGGTATATTTATGTTGATGCTTTGTTATCATATATATATCACATATGATATATATTATTAAGGTGATCCTAGAACCCCCTGGCAGATACCAAAATCCAAAGGTGCTCAAATCCCTTATATAAAATGGTGTCATATTTGCACATAACCTATACACAGCCTCTCTTTAAATCACCTCTCGATTACTTATACCTAGTACAATGTAAATACTATGCAAATAGCTTTAAATTCAATGTAAATGATTTATAAAAAATATTTGCCAGTGTGCAGCAAATTTAAGTTTTGCTTTTTGGAACTTTCTGGAAAATTTTTTTTCGTGTACTGTTTTCTCAGTTTGCCGTTGGTTGAATCCACAGGTTCAAACCTGAGCATGTGGAAGGCTGACTGTGTCTGTCTATATCCGGATTTGTGTATATACATGTGTGTGACGTGCATACTCAGAACTGTTACATGATTCTTCTAAATGTATTCAGAGGAGTCTGATAGTGTTTGATGCCCACCATCATCCGCTAGAACAATACAGGAACACGCGCTCCTTAACATCAGAACTTTTTATCATTCCTTTTTCCCCCTGAACTTGAATTTCCGTTCCACTTCTCACAGAGACACTTCTTACATACATTTTTATGCTTGAAATCCTTTACTGGTAGTCTTATTTATTAATAAGCAGAAATGTTAATATTAACCCATTGATACGAATGTATTTTTGTTTCCTATAGCCTTACCTCCTGTGACCATTGAATAATTTCTTCTGATGGAGCCGTCGTTATAGTTTTAGTAATACCTCTGGTAAAAGTAACAATCTATTTCAAATGAGAAAATAGTAAATATAAAGTTACATTTTAGTGTAAATACATCCCCTAAATGACTGTGATGGGCTTTTTATCATAGTTGTTGTCCAGTTACTAAGTCGTATTCAACTCTTTGTGGCCCATGGACTGCAGCATACCAGGCTTCCCTGTCCTTCACTATCTCCTAGAGTTTGCTCAAAGTAGTGTCCATTGAGTTGGTGATGCCATCCAACCATCTCATCCTGTCATCCCCTTCTCCTCCTGCCTTCAATCTTTCCCAGCATCAGGATCTTTTCCAATGAGTTGGCTCTTCTCATCAGGTGGCCAGAGTATTGGAGCTTCAGTATCTGCCCTTCTATTAGTATTCAGGGTTAATTTCCTTTAGGATTGACTGGTTTGATCTCCTTACAGTCCAAGGGACTCTTAAGAGTCTTCTCCAGCACCACAATTTGAAAGCATCAGTTCTTTGGCACTCAGCCTTCTTTATGGTCCAACTCTTAACATACATGACTACTGGAAAAACCATAGCTTTGACTATATGGACGTTTGCTGCTGAAGTGATGTCTCTGTTTGTTAATGCACTGCCTAGGTTTGTCATAGCTTTTCTTCCAAGGAGCAAGCATCTTTTAATTTCTTGACTGCAGTCACCATCTGCAGTGATTTTGGAAACCAAGAAAATAAAGTCTGCCAGTATTGGGGGTTGGTAATTACTCTTTGCTGGAGTGAGTCAGGGGTCACCATCGATTTTATGTCTCAATGAAATTACTGAAGAATTTTGTTCATATAAAAAATAGCTTGGGATGGAAAGCATTTTGTTACAGCACTCTCAGTTAATTCTTTTAACTCATTCTGAGTCCCAAGTTCTATATGGATCTATCATCAAGAATTGCTTTTTGGAGACTTCCCTGGCAGTCCAGTGGTTAAGGGTCCAGATTTCGATGCAGGGGGCACAGGTTTGATTTCTGGTCAGGGAACTAAGATCCCACATGCTACCCAGAATGACCCTGATGCTGGGAAAGATTGGGGGCAGGAGAGGGGGCAACTGAGGATGAGACGGTTGGATGGCATCACTAACTCAATGAACATGAGTGTGAGCAAACTCCGGGAGATAGTGAAGGACAGGAAAGCCTGGCATGCTGCAGTTCAACTGGTTGCAAAGAGTCAGACATGACTTAGTAACTGAACCACAAATGCCGCACATGGTAAATAAATAAATGAGTATTTTTCATGTCCTGTCTGTCTGTGACTCTACTGAGCCCCCTTTGGTTCTGTTGAAACCTCCTGACTTGCACAACCACATTTAATCTATCCTTAGAGTTGTTTGCTGCTTCTGCACCGGCACCGGTTGTTCCCGTCTTTCTTTCTGTTTGATGCCCAGGAAAATATACCCTCGTAAGATTAGGATGGGTGAGGGGTCCTGGAGAACAGAAGAATTTGTTCATTCACAGTCAGGATCTCAGACAAATACATTGTTGAATTTACCTCGACTACCTGGAAATCGATTCTTTAAAACCACCAGTGCCTCTGACTGTCTGGAAAGAGACAGACAGGAGCTTCATTTATGGAGCTGGAGAGAGAGTTTGCTTACTCCCACTTGCAGCCCACTATTCCTGATGGTGACTGTAGCCCACCAGGCTCCTCTGTCCATGGGATTTTCCAGGCAAGAACACTGGAGTGGGTTGCCATGCTCTGCTCCAGGGAATCTTCCCAACTCAGGGATTGAAACTGAGTTTCTTAAATCTCTTGCATTGGCAGGTGGATTCTTTGCCATTAGTGCCACCTGGGAAGCCCATTCTTTCTAGAGTTTCTAACTGTCACTGTAATGGTGATACAGTGAAGGACAGGGAGGCCTGGCATGCTACAGTCTGTGGGGTTGGAAAGAGTCCGACACAACGGAGTGACTGAGCAACTGTAATGATCATTGCTCATTAAATGGAAACTAGGTCATTAATATTATTAAATATTATTAAAAAGCAGATACATTACTTTGCCAGCAAAGGTTCATCTAGTCAAAGCTATTTTTTCCAGTAGTCATATATGGATGTGAGAGTTGGACTATAAAGAAAGCTGAGCGCTGAACAATTAATGCTTTTGAACTGTGGTGTTGGAGAAGACTGTTTAGAGTCCCTTGGACTGCAAGGAGATCCAACCAGTCCATCCTAAAGGAAATCAGTCGTGAATATTCACTGGAAGGACTGATGCTAAAGCTGAAGCTCCAATATTTTGGTCACCTGATGCGAAGAACTGCGTCATTGGAAAAGACTCTGATGCTGTGAAAGATTGAGGGCGTGAGGAGAAGGGGATGACAGAGGATGAGATGGTTGGATGGCATCACCGACTCGATGGACATGAGTTACTTGAGTAAGCTCTGGGAGTTGGTGATGGACAGGGAAGCCTGGAATGCTGCAGTCCATGGGGTCACAAGGAGTTGGACAGGACTGAGTGACTGAACTGAATTGACCATTACTATTAGTATTATTTTGACCCAGATTCAAATCATCTGAATCTTCTCAAGACAATTCCAACAGTATTCCCTATATCATGACTAATATCCATATCTCCCTGGGTCTGACAAATTGGCAAATATCTCCTAAGTACCAGTAATGTATAGAGTAGCCTTGCCTGCTCTCAGAGAAGCCGAGTCTCTGAGGCTCTCTATGGTTAGCTCTTTTGCTCTGAATGGCGATTCAACCTTTACTACAGTAACTATAAGGCAAGCTAACTTGATTGCAATTATACGGTGCATCTGGGCATTGGGACCTGCTTTTTTATGACATAATTGTTAAAGTAGTTACCTGCATCAATACTTAAGGTGGAGTGGGGTGTTAATATCATTGAGCTTGTCAACTCTTGCCTTTTCTTTTTTTAAAGATAATTTGATGTGGACCAATTTTGAAGTCTTTACTGAATTCACTACAAGATTGCTTCTGTTCTGTGTTTTGGTTTTTTGGCCGGGAGACATGTGGGATCTTAGCTCCCCCACCAGGGAGGGAACTGGCACCCCCTGTATTGGAAGGCGAAGTCTTAACCACTGATCCACCAGGGGAGTCCCTGCTCCTCCCACCTTAGCAAATGCTTCTCTCTGCGTTACTTTTGTTAACCGATATGTCCTCCATTACTTCTTGACTTTAAAAAGTACATCTACAAGCTTTCAAGAGTTTGAGAAGAGGTGTGTGTGTTGCACAAAGTCAGGGAACAGTGGATAGGAGAAAAGAGGAAACCTTGTCATTTTTGTGGAGAGCATGGAGAAGAGTCAAGACAATGGACAGACATGGAACAGGATCCTTGCAAATCATAGAGTGTGTGTGCTGTTTCTGCTTCTGATATCACCTCTAATATTTTTTACTCTCAGATAATAACAGAGAAGATCCAACATTACAATAGGTTTTAAGTTTCCCTTCCGGTAAATCTCCACTCTGACATCTCTTCCTGGGCTGACAGCAAAACAGGGCTTAAATCACTGACGAATCACAGGATCTGAATCACCTCTACCAAAATGTCAAGGTACAGACATCCTGTAAAGGGGGTTTGGTACTGGTTTCTAGGAGTAGTGCTAATTTTTGATGAAGTATTGAATTTTAAAAAGAAGTGAGTTAGAAATTTTGGACCAGTGCAGTATGAGCTAGGAGTCTCCAGAGAAACGGAACCAATATGGGGTGGGAGGGTGGGTGGGTGGGTAGGTGTGTGTGTGTGTGTGTGTGTGTGTGTGTGTGTGTGTGCGCGCTTATATGAAGATATTTAGTATAAGGAATTGGCTCATGTGATAACAAAGGCTGAAAAGCCCTAAGATCTGCAATCAGCAAGCCAGAGAGCCAGGAGACCTGATGGTTTTATTCCAGTCTGAGCCCAAAGACCCAGGAAAACTGATAGTATAAGTTCTAGTCCAAAAACTGGCAGGTGTGAGACTGAGAAAGAGCCAGTGTTTCAGTTTTGAGTCTAAAGGTGGGAAAAAGCCTGATGTCCCAGCTAAACAGTCAGGCAGAATGAGTTCCCTCTGACTCAGCTGGTTTGTTCACTTCAGGCCTTGCCTGATTGGACATGGTCCACCAACATTAGAAAGGGCAATCTGCTTTACTTAGTCTACCGATTCAAGTGTGACTCTCATTCAAAGAGACTGTCCCAGACACACCCGGAACCATGTGTGCCCAAATGTCTGGGCCCTGTGCACCCCCACCCCCCACGCCTTAGCCCAGTCAAGCTGACAGAAACTTAACCATCACAAATACTTCTTCCTCCACATTATTTGGTCTTTGGATAATCACTTCAACTTGTACGAAAAGAAAGGAGACAATAAGATGAGAGCAGATTCTTTTCCTGACCACCCCGTAGCTCCTGGTTTAAAGGTAGGTTGGATCCTTTACTCAGATTCACCTGATGTGAACACATCAGTCACTGAATTACGATAAAAGTACCAGCTACTCAGATTTTTCTTTCCCCTGGCACCGCTCTGAGGAGAAGGGAGCCCCAGGAGAGTTACAGAAGTGCTTTCTTGATTTTGAAAAAACCTTTTCACCACAGCACATGGCATGTGGGGCTTTAAAGCTCCCTGGCCAGGGTTTGAACCCGTGCCTCCTGCATTGGCAGCGTGGAGCCTCAAGCACTGGACTACCAGGGGAGTCCTGGGAGTGTTCTTTGTTGTAGGTATGCTCTGCCTTTGCTGCAGTTATTTTTCAGATAATAGATTGTGTATTAGAACCTTAGTTTTTCATACCTGGTTTGTGTTTTCCCTTAAGTAGTGTGGAGGCACTGGAGGCTTTGAAGTGGGTCATTGTAATGAGTATTTGCTTTCCTTATGATACTTCTTGTTCTTCAGTCATGTCTGACTCTTTGTGACCCCATGGGCTAAGGCATGCCAGGCTTCCTTGTCCTTCACTGTCTTTCAAAGTTTGCTCAGACTCATGTCCATTGAGTCAGTGATGCCATCCAACCATCTCATCCTCTGTTATGCCTTCTTCTCCTCCTGCCTTCAGTCTTTCCTAGCACCAGGATCTTTTCCAATGAGTAGGTTCTTTGCATCAGGTGGCCAATGTTTTGGAGCTTCAGCATCAGTCCTTCCACTGAATGCTGCTGCTAAGTCACTTCAGTCGTGTCTGACTCCGTGCGACCCCATAGATGGCAGCCCACCAGGCTCCCCCATCCCTAGGATTCTCCAGGCAAGAACACTGGAGTGGGTTGCCATTTCCTTCTCCAATGCATGAAAGTGAAAAGTGAAAGTGAAGTTGCTCAGTCGTGTCCGATTCTTAGCAACCCCATGGACTGCAGCCTATCAGGCCCCTCCATTCATGGGATTTTCCAGGCAAGAGTACTGGAGTGGATTGCCATTGCTTTCTCTGCCTTCCACTGAATATTCAGGGCTTATTTCCTTTAGGACTGACTGGTTTGATCACCCTGCAGTCCAAGGGACTCTCAAGAGTCTTCTCCAGCACCACAGTTCAAAAGCATCAATTCTTTCTTGTGATAACAGTTTTCTTGCTTGTTGGTTTGTTTAGTTTTGGCTGTGCTGGGTCTTCGAGCTGCTCACGGGCTCTCTCTAGTTAGAGAGTGGGCGCTGCTCTTCGTTGTGGTGTGTGGGCTTCTCATGCAGTGGCTTCTCTTGTTGCAGAGCATGGGCTCTAGGGTCTGCAGGCTTCAGGAGTTGTGGCGTATGGGGTTAGTTGTCCTGAGACATGTGGAATCTTCCTGGACCAGGAATTGAACCCATGTCCCCTGAACTGGGAGGTAGATTCTTAACCACTGGACCACCAGGGAAGTTTTCTTAAGGCAGATCAATTAGCTTCTCTTGGTGGTAATGATCATTGGATATAGCAGTTATATCAACCTGACTTTGCTAGTTCTCAAAGTATGTTTCCTGGGTCAACAGCAGCAGCATCTGGGAATTTGTTAGAACTAGACAATCTCAGTCTCAGACCTACTGAATCAGAAACTCTAGAGGTGGGACTCAGAGATCTGCATTATAACAAGCCTTCTCAGTAAATCTCAAGTTTGGGAACACCTGACCTAGTATATTTGCAATTAAGTTGCTTGCTAATGATGTATGTAATCTTGAAATTGAGCCAAAAGCTAGAGAGGCAGCCAATTATAACTCCAGAGAACTGCAGAACTATCCAGATCACATTCTTCCTCTGAGCGGATATTTTCATCACAGTGCGGTAAATGTAAGGCTTGTTCAGTTTGGTCAGATGTCCTTTGATGTGTTTTCGCTGGCTGGAAGAAGGCAGGCTCACCCACTAATGACATGTGTCATGCCTCAGTGTCCTTTCATAGTGCATTAAAGAGGATCCGGGGTTCCTCTCTGCAAAGTCTAGGACAGGCAGACCTAGTTTGCTCAATGGTTGAAACACAAGTTGTGCTTCCTGTGGCCCAAATGGGGAGAAATGGATGAGGGGGAAGAGACCTCTGCAGGGAAATTTCATATTGAAGTTCTGCCTCTCAGCATTTTCTTCCTCTGTGGGCTTACAGAGCTTCTGAAGATTAAAGAAGCTCATTTAAAGTGGACAGTGATTAAGCACCCTTATTGTTATTGTCAGCAACTGAGGGACTTACTGCTTCCCCAGCTCTGTTTCAAAGAAAAGTCTTTCAGGGCCTGCTGCTTACCTGGATAGCATCTATTGTGGAGAGAGTTATTTTCACATTTTTTCTTCTCAGAATCAAGTAGAGGGAGGGAGAATTACTCAGGAGGGACAAATATCCCTGTTACTGGTAGTAATAACAATTTGATATTGATGTTCTTTAAAAACACATGTAACATGTACAGCACAGGGAACTCTGCTCAGTGTTATGTGGCAGCCTGGAAGGGAGAGGAGTCTGGGGGAGAATGGATACCTGTATATGTGTGGCTGAGTCCCTTTGCTGTGCACCTGAAGCTATCACAACATTGCTAATCAGCTGCACTCTAGTATAAATAAAAAGTTAAAGTACACATAACAGTTTTTCCTTGAAGATTCCAAAGACTGCATATATCGCTAAAGAAATTACTTCCAAACTGAATTAGGTGTTCCTGCATGTAACTCCCTAAGCTTCTCCCTTTCATAGAATTAAGTACAGTGTTCAGATTATTTCCCTAGCTGCTAGTTTCCTTATTAGAGGAAAAATTCTAAGAGGGTAGAGGTGTGTGGTTTTTTTTTTTTACCTTTCTCATTGTATCTGTGATGCTCCTCACATCATATGTGTTCAGTGAATTTTTGTTTAGTGAATGAATTTTGTGATCCCCTAGGTGTCACAGCCTCTGTGTGGTGTTGGCTATAGAGAGGCACATAGGGCAGGCTCCTGGCCATCAAGATATTGCAGTCTTGGGACTTCCCTGGTGGCCCTGTGGTTAAGAATCCACCTTGCAATGCAGGGGCCACAGGTTTGATCCCTGATAGTGGTGCTAAGGGGCTTCCCAGATGGCCCTAGTGGTAAAGAACCCACCCACCAGTGCAGGAGACATAAGAGACGCAGGTTCGATCCCTGGGTTGGGAAGATCCCCTGGAGGAGGGCATGGCAACCCACTCCAGTATTCTTGCCTGGAGAATCCCCATGGACAGAGGAGCCTGGGGGTCTATAGTCTATGGGGTTGCAGAGAGTCAGACACGACGGAAGCGACTTAGCATGCATGTGGGCGCGCTAAGATCCCACATGCCACAGGACAGCTAAGCCTGTGTGCGGCAACTACTGAACTCTCGTGCCACAACTGGAGAGCCTGTGGGCTGCAAACAAATAATAAATAGTTTTTGAAGGTACTATAGTCTTGTAGAAAAGACAGACAAGAGTCGTTACTCCATAGGATAAGGAAGACTTCACAGAGGAACTGACATGTAGTGGGCTTTTGCAGGTTGAATAGAAGTTTGCCAGGAAGACAAGCTGAGGTGGGAAGGCGTGAGGAAGGTGTCAGATTCGGGCACTAGGATGGGTCAGGATACACAGTTGTGAAGCTGCACGGGCCATTCCCAGGAGGTGATTCAGCGCTAGTGAAATACCAGTGGTTAATTTACAGAGGGGAGAATGGATGGGAAATACACTCGATCGTGAGGCCAGTTAAGGGGCTTAGAAGTTAGAACCATGGGGATTCATTAAAGGGATTTAACCACGGAGGTCATGAGGCGGCCGCTGAAGGATGAACTGCTTAGGAAAGATGAGAGTTGACAGGGTCTGCCCGAGGGTGGTGGTGGACACAGAACTGTCTGTAGACGGAAACTGACCAGAAGGAGGGGAGAGGAGAGTTGAAATGACCACACTGGGGACAGAGCTGCCCTACTGTCCAGATTTAAAAGAATTTTTTAAAATTTATTCATTTATTTGTTTGGCTGCACTGGGTCTTAGTTGTGGTACTCAGGCCCTTTAGTGATGGCATGTGAACTCATAGCTGTGGCATGTGGGACCTAGTTCCCTGACCAGGGATTGAACCCATGCCCCTGTTGGGATGGTGGCATCTCAACCAGGGAAGTCCCTGTCCAGATTGTTCAAATCGATGCAGAGTGGGCATACGAGGAGACATCTGGCTCATTTTAAGCATACTGAGTTAAGAAAACTGTGCACCATTTTGGCAGAAAAGTCCAGAAAGCCGCTGGACATTCTGGAGGCTTAGAGAAGAAGCCAGGGATGGAGTGATCCTCAAATTTACTTACACCTGTGTTTGAAGAAATACATAACCAAATCAGCCTGTGAGTGGCTGAGATCACATAGAGAAAGGATGACGCTCAAGAGAAAAAAAAGAGGCTAAGACAGAGCCTTGGGGAGTCAGACATGAAAGGGACAGAAGAAGGCAACCCAAGAAGGTGAGAAAGCGGAAGTGTGGAGCACAGGCAATGTGCCAGGCTTGTGTGCTTAGTCCTCCCTGACTCTCTGCAACCCCATGGACTGTAGCCCGCCCATCTCCTCTGTCCGTGAGATTCCCCGGACAAGCATACTGGAGAGGGTTGCCGTTTCCTTCTCCAGCAATTCTTCCCAGCCCAGGGATCAACCTGTGTCTCCTGTGTCTCCCGCACTGCAGGCAGATTCTTCACCTGCAGAGCCGTCAGGGAAGCAGTGCTTCAGAGTCACCCGTGGTGCATGTTGCAGCGCGGATCTTGGGACCCCTCCACCCCCTGCCTCACCCCCGCCACACACACACAGGGATTCTGATTCGGTAGGTCTGGGGTGGGCATGAGAACTGCATGTCAGATGTGCTCCGATGCGGTGCTGATGTTGCCGGTCCACAGACCACCCTTTGGGTAGCGTTGGAACAGATTGTGAGGAAAAGGCAAAGGGCTGGTGGTTGCAGGGTGGCTTGAGGTTTCTGGGGTTGTGAGGATGTGGGCATGATTGTAGGTGGAGGTGAAGGGCGTAGCTGAGACAGGGAGAGGTGGAGAGGTTCGACACCCTGGAGAGAAAGGGGATGGTCAAGGAACGAAATACAAGGACGAGAGAAGAGGAACTGCCCTAAGAAGATGGAGGTGCCGGTGATAATGGTCCCAGGAAAAATATGAGTGGGCTCTCATGTCCTTTGTGAAAGCCAGAGCCCCCTTGAGGAAGGGGATTTGCTTGTATCTCCCTCCCTTTTTTATCTCCCACCTTCCCCAGCTGCTGTTTACCTTCACCTCTCTGACTCTCCCACTGTGCCTAGAGCCCTTTGTCTGTCTGCCAACATCCTCCCAGCCCTGTCACTTCCGCATACAGATCCATAAAGAGATGACTTGCTACAGATGAATGCTCTGTAATGAATAGACTTTCTGCAACACAAGGCATTTCAAGGATAAAGGAAAATTTCAGAAAATGTTTGATCATTGTTAAAATTGTGTCTCTACCACCTTCTTGCTAGACTGCCGTCAAGCTGTTTGAGAGCACCCCTGGGATGTCAGTCCTTGGCATCCCAACCATAGCAAAGCACAAAACCCCAGCTCTCTCCCCTCTGCTAACCAAAGCTCACTTTCTTGTAGCCTCAGAGCCTGCAGCCAAACTAGAAAGGCTTCAAAAGTCACTTTGTATGATTTAAAACATAAAAAAAACAACCATCACCCCTACGATAGCTGTGAGCAGCTACATGCTGGTGTGTGCCACATTGTCTGAGTTCAAGACAACAAAAATTTATTGAAGGCTGGTCCTAGAACAAGCACCAGGAGAGGCACCGAGACCCAAAGATTAGAAAAATACTGTTTGGGTTCTGAGAGGCCCTTCATGTCCCTCTTTTTCCTGAGTCCTGAACCAGGTGATAGAGGAAGCAGACTGAGATGAAAATATCACCTTCCTTGCTGCTAACGCTGGTCTGGAGGATAGAGCTTGGACCCGGGGGGCAAAACGGGCATCTCATTTCTTCCTCCATGAACAGAACTCTCCCCGACACATAGGCTAAGCTATGGGAAAGCAAAGGAAACTGGTTTCTCACTACTGCATGAGCAGAGATGAAGGTATATGGCCTGTGGGGCAGACATCTCCAAGAGAGAAACTCAGAAGGGGCATGGGCAGTGTGTGTGTGTAGTGATCCTGTGTGTGTGTGTGCACTCAGTCGTGAGTGACCCCATGGACTGCAGCCCACCAGGCTCCTCTGTCTATGGGATCTCCCAGGCAAGAATACTGGAGTGGGTTGCTATTTCCTCCCTCAGGGGATCTTCCCAACCCAGAGATCAAACCCAAGTCTCCTGCATTGCAGGGAGATTCTTTACCGTCTGAGCCATCAGGGGAGTCCTGTACCTAGTCTGATTAATCATAGAAGTACTTTTTTCTTCCTGGAGGAGGAGGAAATAAGGGAAGTGGGTCGAGAGAAGATCAGAAGTTGTCTTCTCAGTACTATGGACAGAGAATATTTCCTATGTTTTTAAATAATGTTCAGTTTCTTTAAAAAAAATATTTATGTATTTTGGCTGTGCTGGGTCTTAGTTGCAACTCACAGTCTTCGTTGTGGCATGTGGCCTTCTTAGCTGCGACATGTGGGATAGTTGCCCGAGCAGGGGTCAAAGCTGGGCACCCCCTGTATTGGAAATGCAGAGTCTTAGCCACTGGACCATCGGGGACGTCCTTATTCTAAGTTCTCTGTCGAAGCCTAGAGAGATGGGAAGAGCTTGGTCTCTCCATCACTCTCCAGCTATATAATCTCTCTCTCCTTTAGTTTTGAAATGACTTTATTTATTTTTGCCTGCACTGGGACTTCGCTGCTGCGCAGGCTCTCCTCTGGTTGTGGGGAGCAGGGGCCACTCCCTAGTTAGTGTGGCTTCTCCCTGCAGGGGCGTCTCTCGTGGGATGTGGGCTCGTGGGCTTCAGTAGCTGTTGCAGCCCCCGGCTCTAGAGTGCAGGCTCTATAGTTGTGGCACATGGGCGTAGTTGCTTTTTTGCTGTATTAGCAGGCAGATTCTTTACTACTGAGCCACCAGGGATGCCAACCATAAGCTCTATTAGCCCTTGAGTTTTATAATCAGGCCTCTGGCCAACTGAGGAAGGGCCTGCCCTCCTGAGATACATGTCTGGGAAGTGAGAAGACAGAAGTGCCAGGGGTTATATTCCAAGCCTCAGGGGCAATTGGTTCAACTTTCAGAATATCTTTCCCTCATGTAGTGCTTCTGTGTACCTGCCTGGCAGCCAGTGGTGGGCTCTCCAGCTATGCCTGTAGAGGAGTCCACAAAGGGACAGAATGGAGTCATTGATCAGATTAACCCCAGCACTGTGCTTGGCTCCAAACCAAAGGCTTATTTTCTATTCTAGTTCTCAGCTCAAGAATATCCAGCCATGTTTTGCTGTGAGCCCAAAATTTAGCATCAGAATATTACAGTAAAACCATGTGAGCAACATAAAATTTCCTTGAATTAGAATACTCCTCCCATGGTTAAATTCCAAAGGGAATTTAAGTTCCTATCTCAAGAAGCTTCAATAAATAATTACAACCCACTCTGAACATTGGCTTTCACCATGGCTCAGTGGTAAAGAATCTGCCTGCAATGCAGGAAATGCAAGAGATGCATGTTCATTCCCTGGGTCAGGAAGATCTCTTGGAAGAGGGCATGGCAACCCACTCCAGTATCCTTACCTGGATAATCCCCTGGAGAGAGGAGCCTGTCGGGCTACAGTCCATAGGGCTGCAAAGAGGTGGACACGACTAAAGCAACTGAGCACACATGCTGAGCATTTTAGGTTAAAAATAAAAACGCAACTTAGAGGAGGCAGGGTTGAGTCGATCTGAGAGAGTGGGGAAAGTATTTCACATTCAGTTCAGTTCAGTTGCTCAGTAGTGTCCGACTCTTCGCCACCCCATGAATCGCAGCACACCAGGCCTCCCTGGCCATCACCAACTCCCGGAGTTCACTCAGACTCACATCCATCGAGTCCGTGATGCCATCCAGCCATCTCATCCTCTGTCCTCCCCTTCTCCTCCTACCCCCAATCCCTCCCAGCATTAAAGTCTTTTCCAATGAGTCAACTCTTCGCATGAGGCGGCCAAAGTACTGGAGTTTCAGCTTTAGCATCATTCCTTCCAAAGAAATCCCAGGGCTGATCTCCTTCAGAATGGACTGGTTGGATCTCCTTGCAGTCCAAGGGACTCTCAAGAGTCTTCTCCAACACCACAGTTCAAAAGCATCAATTCTTTGGCGCTCGGCTTTCCTCACAGTCCAACTCTCACATCCATACATGACCACAGGAAAAACCATAGCCTAGACTAGACGGACCTTAGTCGGCAAAGTAATGTCTCTGCTTTTCAGTATGCTATCTAGGTTGGTCATAACTTTTCTTCCAAGGAGTAAGCGTCTTTTAATTTCATGGCTGCAGTCACCATCTGCAGTGATTTTGGAGCCCCCCAGAATAAAGTCTGACACTGTTTCCACTGTTTCCCCATCTATTTCCCATGAAGTGATGGGACCAGATGCCATGATCTTCGTTTTCTGAATGTTGAGCTTTAAGCCAACTTTTTCGCTCTCCTCTTTCACTTTCATCAAGAGGCTTTTTAGTTCCTCTTCACTTTCTGCCATAAGGGTGGTGTCATCTGCACATCTGAGATTATTGATATTTCTCCCAGCAATCTTGATTCCAGCT
>SJYQ01009038.1:368-11546 GCA_006410935.1 Redunca redunca | reverse complement strand
ACTGTTAATAGGCAGTTGATTATTTAAAACGAAACTGATAAGAGTGTCAGTTCAGTCACTCAGTTGTGTCCCACTCTTTGCAACCCCATGAATCACAGCACACCAGGCCTCCCTGTCCACCACCAACTCCCAGAGTTCACTCAGACTCATGTCCATCGAGTCAGTGATGCCATCCAGCCATCTCATCCTCTGTTGTCTCCTTCTCCTCCTGCCCACAATCACTCCCAGCATCATAGTCTTTTCCGGAGTTTCAGCTTTAGCATCATTCCTTCCAAAGAAATCCCAGGGCTGATCTCCTTCAGAATGGATTGCTTGGATCTCCTTGCAGTCCAAGGGACTCTCAAGAGTCTTCTCCACCAGCACAGTTCAAAAGCATCAATTCTTTGGTGCTCAGCCTTCTTCACAGTCCAACTCTCACATCCATACATGACCACAGGAAAATCCATAGCCTTGACTAGATGGACCTTAGTCAGCACAGTAATGTCTCTGCTTTTGAATATGCTTTCTAGGTTGGTCATAACTTTTCTTCCAAGGAGTAAGTGTCTTTTAATTTCATGGCTGCAGTCACCATCTGCAGTGATTTTAGAGCCCAAAAAAATAAAGTCTGAAACTGTTTCCACTGTTTCTCCATCTATTCCCCATGAAGTGATGGGACCAGATGCCATGATCTTCATTTTCTGAATGTTGAGCTTTAAGCCAACTTTTTCACTCTCCTCTTTCATTTTCATCAAGAGGCTTTTTAGTTCCTCTTCACTTTCTGCCATAAGGGTGGTGTCATCTGCATGTCTGAGATTATTGAGATTTCTCCCGGCAATGTAGCTTATTGTTTATAATAGATAAAAAAGCAAAATACATCACGATAACAGGACAAAGGCTACAGAGAGAGAAATGAAAGTATATGAACATGAGGTTGTTTATGAATTGGTGAAACAGCACTTTGAAGTAGATTGTGGAAAGTAAAGATATACACTATAAAACGACTGGGCTTCCCTGGTAGCTCAGCTGGTAAAACTCTATAAAATCATTAAGCCAACAAAATGGATTAAAAATAAAATCATACTGGATTACACTAATTTGTATTTATCCCTTTATTTTCTGCTTTAATTTTACACTGAAACTAAGGGGGGATGTATCAATCTAAATTTTTAAGATAAATATGAAATAACTATGACTGCAAAAATTATATAAGAAAGTTACAAATGAGTCAACAACCATAAAAGCGTCTGACCAAGGTAAAGAATTAAAATCTTGGCGACACTGAAAAGACATTAAAATCTTTTATTTAAAGACAGAAAACATCTAAATGTATAACCTGCGGAAATGAGAAAATTTATTTTCTTTTCAGTAACTGTTGAAATTCCTCTGATGTACTAAAAAGTATTGCTATATAATCACTTGCTGTCCATGTAATGCTATCTTTTTGAGTTGAATCATAAATGCCAGAACTTCCTAAGAACCAGCCACTAATTGAATTCTATTTTTAACAACTGTGGATCTGAAAGGAAGTACATAAGCAATACCACCATTGACAGATAATGGAAATTATCTGGTAGCTCATCACAAAATTGCTATTTTCTGAGTTAAAAATCTTTCCTTGGAGAGAGAGGTTTGCAAGTTTTTCTCAGTCAGTGTAAAAGTATTTTGGTTTTAGCACATATGACTATCTGTGTTGTATGGGATGAAAGATTAGTGATAAGACATAAAAAGAAAAAGGTAACTATTAAAAATTCTATTTTCAGAATAACGTGACTTTAGTAATTAATGGGGAACATTAACAACATAGCATACTTACCTTAAATTACACTAAAATTATCAGCAGTTTTCTTAAAAAGTAGAGACAGCCAAGAAGAAAACATGGTAGAAATCTAGGAAAAGCAAACTTTCAGTTCATATTAAATAGTAAGTTTGCACTTCCAACAGGAAGCTGTAGGAATAAATATCATCTTTTGAAAAATACGATTAAGAAGACTTTTTGGAAAGTCTTGCCTTTCTAATCACTCATCAAAAATAACTTTCTTTATTCTTAGTTTTCTCTCCAATTTATTTTCAACTCACAGAAAGTTAAAATTTTTCCCCCATTATTTCATCATAGAGTGAAAAGCGCCATCACTGATTAAACTGTGAAAACTGGTTCTTCTTATCCCAACATAGGGGTGTGTTGACCATATAATTTATCATCCAAACGAAGATTTACTTGATATTGAAAGGGCGCCAGACGAACAGAGTCAGTAGGACTGTCCTCCAGCACTGTTCTGGGAACAGTCAGATGGATGATCTCATCTCCATATGAAGGTTTTGATGGTCAGCCCCTTTGCCACCTGTTTACATTGCATTTCCACCAGTATTTCCTTATACCTCAGGTTCTAGGAATTCTGAACTACTTCTGGTTTCTAAACTATGCCATCTTGCTTCACGCCATTAAGGCTTTGCATATTCAAGCCCTCTGAATAGTTCAGTATTTAATATTCAGCACTTCAGCAATTCCTATGAAGCTTTTAACCCTGCTTAGATGGCATCTGTTAGGAAAGGCTGAGGCTAATGTCCCTCCAGGGTTGACCAGTCTCTGAATTAAGAGTCAATCACAAGACACACAGATAAGCAACAGGCACATGAAAAGATGCTCAACATGACTGCTTACTAGAGAAATGCAGATCAAACCTCAATGAGGCACCACCTCACACAAATCAAAATGACCATCATTTAAAAAATCTATAGATAAAGAATGTGGGAGAGGATGTGAGAATAGGCAATCCTCCTGCATTTTTGGTGGGACTGTAAATTGGTCCAGTCACTGTGGAGAATTCAGTCCCTAAGTCCTGTCCAGCTTTTTGTGATCCCCTGGAGTGCAGCACGCCAGGCTGCCCTGTGCTTCACCATCTCCTGGAATTTGTTCAAATCCATGTCCACTGAATCGGTGATGCTGTATAACCATGTCATCCTCTGTGCCCCCTTCTCCTTTTGCCTTCGATCTTTCCCAGCATGAGGGTCTTTTCCAATGAGTTTGTTCTACTTATCAGGTAGCCAAAGTTTTGGAATTTCAGCTTCAGCATCAGTCCTTCCAATGAATATGCAGGAGAACAGTATAGAGGATCCTCAAAAAACTAAATGTAGAATACTGTATAATCCAACAACCCCACTCCTGAGCATACATCAAGACAAAACTAAAATGCAAAAAGATACATGAACCCCAGTGTTCATAGTAGCACTACTCACAGTTAAGCCAAAATATGGAAACAACCTAAACATCCATCAATAGATAAATGGATGATGTTATCCATGTACACACACACACAGTGGAATACTCAGTTCAGTTCAGTCACTCAGTCATATCTGACTCTTTGTGGCCCCATGGACTGCAGCACACCAGGACTCCCTATGCATCACCAACACCCAGAGTTTGCTTAAACTCATGTCCATCGAGTCAGTGATGCCATCGAACCATCTCATCCTCTATTGTCCCCTTCTCCTCCTGCCTTTAATATTTCCCAGCATCAGGGTCTTTTCCAATGAGTCAGTTCTTTGCATCACGTGGCCAAAGTACTGGAGTTTCAGCTTCAGCATCAGTCCTTCCAGTGAATATTCAGGTTTGATTTCCTTTAGGATTGACTGGTGTGATCTCTTTGCAGTCCAAGGGACTCTCAAGAGTCTTCTCCAACATCACAGTCCAAAAGCATCAATTCTTTGGTGCACAGATTTCTTTATAGTCCAACTCTCACATCCATACATGACCACTGGAAAAACCATAGCTTTGACAATATGGACCTTTGTCAGTAAAGCAATGTCTCTGCTTTTCAATATGCTTTCTAGATTGGTCATAGCTTTTCTTCCAAGGAACAAGTGTCTTTTAATTTCATCGCTGCAGTCACCATCTGCAGTGATCTGGGAGCCCAAGAAAATGAAGTCTCTCACTGTTTCCATTGTTTTCCCATCTATTTGCCATGAAGTGATGGGACCAGATGCCATGATCTTCGTTTTCTGAATGTTGAGTTTTAATCCAGCTTTTTCACTATCCCCTTGCACTTTTGTCAAGAGGCTCTTCAGTTCCTCTTCTCTTTCTGTCATAAGGATGGTGTCATCTGCATATATGAGGTTATTGATATTTCTCCCTGAATCTTGATTCCAGCTTGTGTTTCATCCATCCCAGCATTTTGCATGATGTACTCTGCATATAAGTCAAATAAGCAGGGTGACAATACACAGCCTTGACGTATTCCTTTCCCAATTTGGAACCAGTAGGTTTTTCCATGTCCAGTTCTAACTGTTGCTTCTTGACTTGCATTCAGATTTCTCATGAGGCAGGTAAGGTGATCTGGTATTCCCATCCCTTGAAGAATTTTCCACAGTTTGTTGTGATCCACACAGTCAAAGGCTTTGGTGTAATCAATAAAAAAAAGTAGATGTTTTTCTGGAATTTTCTTGCTTTTTATATGATCCAGTGGATGTTGACAATTTGATCTCTGGTTCCTCTGCCTTGTCTAAATACAGCTTAAACATCTGGAAGTTCTCAGTTCATGTACTGTTGAAGCCCAGCTTGGAGAATTTTGAGCATTACTTTGCTAGCTTGTGAGGTGAGTGCAATTGTGAGGCAGTCTGAGCATTCTTTGCCATTGCCCTTCTTTGAGATTGCAATGAAAACTGACCTTTTCTAGCCCTGTGGCCACTGCTGAGTTTTCCAAATTTGCTGGCATATTGAGTGCAGCAGTTTCACAGCATCATCTTTCAGGATTTGAAATAGCTCAACTGGAATTCCATCACCTCCACTAGCTTTGTTTGTAGTGATGCTTCCTAAGGCCCACTTGACTTCACATTCCAGGATGTCTGGCTTTAAGTGAGTGCAAACAGGTTCTTTACCAGTTGATCCACTGGGGCTTCCCTGGTGGCTCAGAGGTTAAAGCATCTACCTCCAATGCAGGGGACCCGGTTTCAATCCCCGGGTTGGGAAGATCCCCTGGAGAAGGGAACGCCTACCCACTCTAGTATTCTGGCCTGGAGAATTCCATGGACTGTATAGTCCATGGGGTTGCAAAGAGCCAGACATGACTGACTTTCACTTTCAGCTTCACTTTTCATATATATATATATATGTATATCTGAATCACTTTACAGCACAGCAGAAATTAGCATAACATTGTAAATCAACTCTAGTTTCATAAAGTAAGTTTAAAAACAGAATCACTTAGCATCTGCGGCAGGAGCGTACAATCTGACAGAACTCTGGGCCTTGCAATGCTTCTACTGTGGTCCTTTCCCTTCATGAAACCTACCTGTGCCACTCCTTCACAGGACTGCACATTCCTTGAAGACAGGTATGTCAGCAGATCTAAGTCCGGCATTCCTTTGGAGAGCTAGCCCTCTCATTGCGTGTGCTCAGTCACTCAGTCATGCCTGACTCTGTGTGACCCCGTGGACTGCAGCCCTCCAGGCTCCTCTGTCTCTGCGATTTTTCAGGCAAGAACACTGGAGTGGGTTGCATTTCCTTCTCTGTGTGTCTCCTGCACTGCAGGAGACTTCTTTACCTGCGGAGCCACTGGGGAAGCCACTCACTGCATGCGGTATTAATAAGTGTATTCATCACGATTGCTACTTAACAAACTGTGAGGCTTCCCTGGCGGCTCAAACAGTAAAGTATTTGCCTGCAATGCTGGAGACCTGGGTTCAATGCCTGGGTCAGGAAGATCCCCTGAAGGGAATGCCAGCCCACTTCAGTATTCTTGCCTGGAGAATTCCATGGACAGATGAGCCAGACCAGCTCTCTATTCCATGGGGCCGCATAGTCGGACACGACTGAGAGACTAACACACACACATGTGTATACTGTATAAACTGTATACTGTAAATGTTTGTGGCTTAAAACACATATTTTTTTTAAAAAGTTTATGTGGTCTTCTGGGACCTTCTGCTGATGTGGACTGGTCTGGCTGATCCCAGGGGCCCATGCCTCTTCAGTCAGCTGGACAGGTGACTGGAGGCTGGCTTTTTGTGCTGGTGTCAAGATGTGTCTGAAAATTCTTTCACACTCTTTCTTCTGAAAGGTGGAGCGTAATTCTCCTCCCCTTGGATATTGGCCAGACGTAGAGACTCATTTCTAATTGAATGCGGCAGAGTGATGGTGTGGGTTTCTGAGGTCACAAAAGGCATTGCTGCTTCCAGCTTGTTCTCCTGGATGATCTGCTCTGGGGAGGGGTGTGGGCTTGTAATTAGGACACACAAGCAGCCTAGAAGGGGAGAAAGGCCCCCGCGAGGAGTAAGGAAGTTGTCTAGTAAACAAGTAATGCCAACTGACCAGCCAAGTGAGGGAGCCACTTGGCCTGTAAGAGCAACTTAGCAGAAGAGAAAGTTCTGGCCTCAGATGACTACAAGGCCGGCCAAAATCTTGTCCCAACCTCGTGAGAGAGCCCCCAGCCTGAAGCTCCCCATCTAAGTGGCATGTGGACTCCTGACCTTCAGAGGCCATGTGAGGTAATAAACATGGACCCCCGCCTTGAACTGTGGAGGCTGGGGAGCCGTCTGAGGCACAGCGGAATTAATGGACACACTGGCTAGGCTGACTCAGCTGGGATGGCCCCTCTGCACGGCGCATAGCCTCTCATGCCCCACCATGCTGGCCTGCCCTTGTTCTCAGGACTTGAAGCTTCCCAAAAGAGAGAGAGCAGAAGCTTATGAGCCCGCTGCGGCCCACCCCCAGAGATGCCACCCATGGCTGTTGTGTTAGTTGCTCAGTCGTATCCGGCTCTTTGCGACCCCATGGACTGTAGCCCGCCAGTCTCCTCTGCCCATGGGATTCTCCAGGCGAGAATACTGGAGTGGGTGGCCATTTCCTTCTCCAGGGGATCTTCCGAACCCAGGGATCAAACCTGCCTCTCCGGCAGTGGCAGGCGGATTCTCTCCTGCTGAGCCACCGGGGAAGCCCAAAACATCACCGACTATGGGCTAAAGCAGGCCCACCAAGGTTCAAGGGTGAAGAAACAACACCTCCCCCTTGAGGGAAAAAGCTGTGAAGTCATTATAAGGGCCATGGATAAAGGGAGGGTAGTAATCGGGGCTGTACTGCCAGTCAAGCTACCCGAGCAGCACTGTCTGTCAGCCAAGGTGTTTCCCTGCCTTGGTCCCAGGAGTGAGCTCTTGACTGCAGCGTGTTTAAAGTGCTCTCCACCCCAGGACTGTATGACTCAAGAGGAAAGATGAATGGTTTCCTCTTGACAGTGAGCAGTTTGTAAAGGCAGAGCACTAGCTCTTGACCCCTAGATTTCTGGAGCTCTCCTACTTCCTGTCCCATCTGGTTCTCAGTCACCCTTTCTGTAAACTAGTAGATGGTTTCTTATAAATGCCCATTCTTTCCTGCCCAAGTTAGTTGGAGTCAGTTTCTGTTTACCATCAAGAAACCCAGCCAAGGAACCCAGTGACCTTGGCAGCACTCAGCTCAGGACTATACAAGCTCCGGTATTTCTTCCAAAGTTAGGGGCCAGAAGCTGCCACAAACAAAGCACCGGGAGATCCTTCAGATGATCACTGGCCTTTAAAAAATATCTTTGAAAACTCTTTAAACATCCTTAAGGACAATTGTAATAAAAATGCAAAGCAATCACAATTAATGGTATAGAAACTACCCTAAGATGGTGTTTTCTGGGGACTTCCCTGGCAGTCCAGTGCAGGAGGTGTGGGTTCGATCCTTGGTCAAAGAACTAAGATGCCACATGCTGCATGGCACAGCCAAAAAAAAAAAAAAAAGAAGAAGCCTGATGGATTGTGCATCAGTAAAGAACTTGCGTATCTGGCAAGGGATGACCGCACTGTCTGGCAGCGTTTCCATGCGGCAGTGTGACTGTCTGCCAGGGAACTCACAGAGCAGGAGAGGTCAAAGTTTCTGGCACTTGGACCAAATACTCATAGTCAGGCTGTGAAGGCGATGGCATCGCACCTCCTGCTTCCCGTTGACATATGGCTGCTTCCGGCCGCTGTCTCCACCCATCTACTGCAGTACAGCTTTATAGTCACTCCCAGCCTGAAATGATTTCCTCTTTCAGCTGGTCATGCTTCCTTATTAATTTGTTAAACAATCGGGAATGACAGAAGGTATCAACTCCCTTCCCGGATACTTAAACTGTGAGTAGTCATTCATATGCAAATAGTGTGCCCACCAACTTTTAAGAACTTTGCGTATGCAGAGTTCCAGAGCACAAATGTTGCAGAATCAGATGCCTCCCCCAAACATTTCTCCCTCTGACATTCAGCAGCTTCTAAAGGAAACTCATTAGTGGTTTTTCACTGCTGAAGTTATAGCAGCTGTCAGTCAGCGATGGGCTTGGGCACTTGGCAGTGGAGACAGTGTGTCCTAGTGATGAGGAGCACAGGCTTTAAAACTGAGTGAAAACTGTGAGTTCCAGTTTTCGCTCCACCTATCATTATCTGAGTGATTTGGGGCAAGTTCCTTGACCCCTGGGCCTCAAGTTTCTCCATTACAAAGATTGTGCCAAAAAGAGAAACTATCTCATGGGGTTCTTCTGAGAATTATATGAAAAAATTATGTGCAATCCACTTAAGTCTATAGCTTGTAACATAGGAAGCAATCAATAAATGCTAATTGTTAGTGCTTATATCATTATTATTAATACTAATACCACTACTATTAATAATAATCATTTAGCATGCCAGCAGCTTCCAGGACTGGAACAGCAAGTCCCAACAACATCTGACTCACCAAGTTGCAGTAGCAGAGCTAATGCTGGCCCAGGCAGGATTGGCACCAGCCCCTAAGGGCAGCATCCAGGGGGGCAGGGCGAAATGCTGCGGCTCAGAGTCCAAGTTCCATCGCTAGATGCTGTCGGCATCTCACCTTCACACTCCATCTGGGTTGGATTAGCCATATCTGAAGCAGAGCCAACCCTCAGAAAGGCTGGGCTCCAGACTCAGCAGAGAAGCGGAGTGGATGCCTCAACCTGGGCGAGGAACAAGACAGCTGCAAGGGTCCGACTGAAGCTCGGGAACACCCGGGGTTCTGGCCACACGGCGCCGGCTGGGGCAGCAGAAACTCTCCAGACCCATCCAATAGGCAGAAGGGAGCCAGTTCTTACAGGGCTACCAAGGCCAGATCTCAAGCACACTGATGGCAGGGCTGTAATGTGAGCTGCTCCTGGGTTGTAGGGACAATAAAGATCCTCCTCTCTGTGCTAAGGGAAGGAATTACAAGTCAACAAGGAAAAGGAAAACTGGAGCTCACGGAGCAGGACGTCTGCGGCAGCCACAGAGCATCCAGGCAGGAGCAGGGCTGTGTACCTGAGCAAGTGCTGTTATCTGGCAAATTCAGGGCACCTCAGGGCTCAGCCACCCTCTCCTTGATCCTTGGACAGACATGGCCAAAGGATCCCCGCTGATGAGTCATTCACAACAGAACTCTCCCACAGCCTGCTACTCACAGCGGGTCTCAGAGGGAATCAGAATCAGCATTTTAGCAAGATGCTCACAGAATACCCACACATGTTTCAGTTTAAGAAGTTCTGTGAGGATGCTTTTACCAATTGGTGGGGTTTAGCATGTGAGTTCAAACCTATTTGCCATCCTCCCTATGAAAACAGATGGAAATCGCAGGTTGCTGAGGGCATGAAGACGTCCCTTATTTCAGAAACAAGACGAGAATCTCTAAGCGGTCTGCCAGAGACTTTTGGCTCATGAGAAGGCTGCCGGTAGCCAGAGCTAAAACTGTCCCAGCCAAGAGGAGATGGAAGGTCAGGAGGAAGTCAAATATTAAGATCTCTGGAAAGTGGAACAGACATCTAGGGCAGGAACATGGTAAAAATTAGAAGACGCTTCATGTGACCCTCGTGTGTTATGAAGTATCTTATCAACTGTCTTCGCTGTTGGCTCATCTTGTCTGTTCCACTTCAACATTTGTAGTTTTGAGATGGAACCCACTCAGCTGTGCTAAGGTGCTCCAAAGAAGGATGACTTTCTCTAGGGCAGAACGGCAGATGGGAGCCACAGCCGTCCCCTGAGAACAAGGAACTGAAAGTGACTGGAAGAATCAGAGCATGTGAAACAAACAGAAGAAAAGAGACAGTCTGGGGAAGTACTCAGGGCCTTCCCACATGTTCTTTAACACTGTGCATCTTCATGTGGGTATGAATTTCATGGAAGTCCCTTCTCCTTCTGTGGCTTCTTCTGAGAATCCTCTCTAAGGGATGAATCTTTACTCCTCTCTCTCCATCACCGGTGGCCCTAGTGGAAAAGAACCTGCCTGACAATGCAGGAGACATGAGATACAGGTTCAACCCCTGGATGTGGAAGACTCCCTGGAGAAGGGAATGGCATCCCACTCCAGTATTCTTGCCCAGAACATCCCACGGACAGAGGAACTTGGCAGGCTACAGTCCATGGGTTTGCAAAGAGTCAGACACGATTGAATGACTAACACCCCATCCCCTAAACATAAAGACCCACATATACGCCAAACTTGGCACATAATTTCAGGGGTTTACAGAACCCCTATGATTTCAGGGATCTCAGGTTAAGAACTCAAGCCTGGCACTTCCCGTACATTTTTATTTCTTCTTTGAATCCCTAACTTTAAGCCCTGGTATTACCATTGTTTCTAAACAAATAAGGATTACCAGGTTGTTTTCCATTTCCAATGAGAACGAACTCACCTTTCAGACAACAAATATTCAGAGCCATGGTCCTTGCACCAGATATGCGATTTAAGCTGGGATTTCTGGGAAGGATCACAATAAACATCAGTGACAAGGCCAGAGGCTTTGATGCAATTTGTTTGGGTGGAACCCAAGTGTAGGGAGACAGCAAATGAGCCAAGATGAGTGTTCAGGCTCTCCTGCTCCACATTTTGTAAATAATGCCTGTGCCTCCTTTATCAAAGATAAGGTGTCCATAGGTGTGTGGGTTTATCTCTGGGCTTTCTATTTTGTTCCATTGATCTATATTTCTGTCTTTGTGCCAGTACCATACTGTCTGGATGACTGTGGCTTTGTAGTAGAGCTTGAAGTCAGGCAAGTTGATTCCTCCAGCTCCATTCTTCTTTCTCAAGATTGCTTTGGCTATTCGAGGTTTTTTGTGGAGTATACAATGGAGTAAAGACAATCTCTTTAACAAGTGGTGCTGGGAAAATTGGTCAACAACTTGTAAAAGAATGAAACTAGATCACTTTCTAACACCACACACAAAAATAAA
>SJYQ01009036.1:9759-27960 GCA_006410935.1 Redunca redunca | reverse complement strand
TTTCCCCTAAAGTCAGGAACAAGACAAGGGTGCCCACTCTCACTGCTGCTATTCATCATAGTTTTGGAAGTTTTAGCCACAGCAATCAGAGCAGAAAAAGAAATAAAAGGAATCCAGATTGGAAAATAAGAAGTAAAACTCTCACTGCAGATGACATGATCCTCTACATAGAAAACCCTAAAGACTCCATCAGAAAACTACTAGAGCTAATCAATGAATATAGTAAAGTTGCAGGATATAAAATCAACACACAGAAATCCCTTGCATTCCTATACACTAATAATGAGAAAATAGAGAAATTAAGGAAACAATTCCATTCACCATTGCAATGAAAAGAATAAAATACTTAGGAGTATATCTACCTAAAGAAACTAAAGACCTATGTATAGAAAACTATAAAACACTGGTGAAAGAAATCAAAGAGGACACTAATAGATGGAGAAATATACTGTGTTCGTGGATTGGAAGAATCAATATAGTAAAAATTGAGTATACTACCCAAAGTAATCTATAGATTCAGTGCAATCCCTATCAAGCTACCAACAGTATTTTTCACAGAGCTAGAACAAATAATTCCACAATTTGTATGGAAATACAAAAAAACCTTGAATAGTCAAAGCAATCTTGAGAAAGAAGAATGGAACTGGAGGAATCAACCTGCCTGACTTCAAGCTCTACTACAAAGCCACAGCCATCAAGACAGTATGGTACTGGCACAAAGACAGAAATATAGATCAATGGAACAAAACAGAAAGCCCAGAGATAAATCCATGCACCTCTGGACACCGTATCTTTGACAAAGCAGGCAAGAATATACAATGGAGAAAAGACAATCTTTTTAACAAATGGTGCTGGGAAAACTGGTCACCACTTGTAAAAGAATGAAACTAGAACACTTTCTAACACCATACACAAAAATAAACTCAAAATGGATTAAAGATCTAAACATAAGACCAGAAACTATAAAACTCCTAGAGTAGAACATAGGCAAAACACTCTCCAACATAAATCACAGCAGGATCCTCTATTTTTCCACCTCCCAGAATATTGGAAATAAAAGCAAAAATAAACAAATGGGACCTAATTAAAATTAAAAGTCTTCTGCACAACAAAGGAAACTGTAAGCAAAGTGAAAAGACAGCCTTCAGAATGGGAGAAAACAATAGCAAATGAAGCAACTGACAAAGAATTAATCTCAAAAATATACAAGCAACTCCTGCAGCTCAATTCCAGAAAAATAAACGACCCAATCAGAAAATGGGCTGAAGAACTAAACAGACATTTCTCCAAAGAAGACATACAGATGGCTAACAAACACATGAAAAGATGCTCAACATCACTCATCATCAGAGAAATGCAAATCAAGACCACAATGAGGNCAGAGAAACGCAAATCAAGACCACAATGAGGTACCATTTCACATCAGTTAGAGTGGCTGCTATCCAAAAGTCTACAAGCAATAAATGCTAGAGAGGGTGTGGAGAAAAGGGAAACCTCTTACACTGTTGGGGGGAATGCAAACTAGTACAGCCACTGTGGAGAACAATGTGGAGATTCCTTAAAAAACTGGAAATAGAACTGCCATAAGACTCAGCAATCCCACTTCTGGGCATACACACCGAGGAAGCTAGACTTGAAAGAGACACATGTACTCCAGTGTTCATCACAGCCCTCTTTATAATAGCCAGGACATGGAAACAACCTAGATGTCCATCAGCAGATGAATGGATAAGAAAGCAGTGGTACATATACACAATGGAGTATTACTCAGCCATTAAAAAGAATATATTTGAATCAGTTCTAATGAGGTGGATGAAATTGGAGCCTATTATACAGAGTGAAGTAAGCCAGAAAGAAAAACACCAATACAGTATACTAATGCATATATATGGAATTTTGAAAGATGGTAACAATAACCTCTATGCGAGACAGCAAAAGAGACACAGATGTATAGAACAGTCTTTTGGACTCTGTGGGAGGGGGAGAGGGTGGGATGACTTGGGAGAATGGCACTGAAACATGTATATTATCATATGTGAAACGAATCGCCAGTCCAGGTTTGATGCATGATACAGGATGCTTGGGGCTGGTGCACTGGGATGACCCAGAGGGACGGTACGGGGAGGGAGGTTGGAGGGGGGTTCAGGATGGGGAACATATGTACACCTGTGGCAGATTCATGTCAATGTATAGCAAACCAATACAATATTGTAAAGTAATTAGCCTCCAATTAAAAATAAGTAAATTTATATTTTTTAAAAAGTCAAATGAGATTTTGAGTATAAAATCATTTTTTAAGCTTTGAAGATAGCACATAAACTTTATTAATTATCAGAATGACCTCACCCCCCAAACCTAATCACCCTAACCCAACTTGATTTTGTTCTTTTTCTGAAATTACAGTTAACTGGTTGTTTGTCCTGCAGGGTATAATGCTTGACTGTATGTTTGCTTTTCCTATTTTCTCTGAGCAGCCACAGTGGGAAAGGAAATGTACTCACAAAGGGACCAGAATCATGATACTTTGTGGCAGGCATCCTCAGGGATTTCAACAAATGACTGAGGGCTTAAATTAAAAATAATCATACTATTCAGTGGCCTCATTGTGACCATGTTGCTGGACATTGACATGTTCATCAAAACTCTGAGGCAGAAATCTCTGACTCAAAATATCTAACCAGCATTTATTTCTAAAGCACAAAGGAATCTAGACTAGCATACAAGTGGCGACTGACTATCCGTTGACCATGGCAATTTTTAAAATCTGTTCTTCTACAAATGGTATTTTATCATAATCACTCTTGCTAATATTCCTTTTCCCACCACCTATTCTTCCCTTTTGATCTTCCTGATGAGTTATATTTATGTGTAAAAGGAAGGAAGTAATATTAGATAGAATATTCCATTTTTTAGAATGAGCTGAATCTCTTTAAGGCACGACACTGATAGAAAAAAAACACCTATAGCAGAAAGCTCCAACGCATAAAAGAGAGATATATCACATAGCTTTATAAGTGAATGTTTACTTCAATCAAGCCATCTTTAATATGATGAGGATTTCAGATAATGCCAGTCAAGCATTTTTACATCTCTTTGTGAATACTCTTTAGCTTCTGAGCATTAGCTAGTTTTTGAGAGATTTGTAAAACTAATCTTTCTGAATGGGAAAAGCATACTTCAAAAATAGACCTCTTTGTTGTGGACTCATACTATACATTTTCCTAAGTGATGGATCCTTGTATGCCCTGACTTTCCTAATAGGTTAACAATGGGATTTTTTAAAGCTCTTCTGTCTTTGATATTCCGTATGAAATAAGTCATCTGAAGTTGAATAACCTGCTTTTCTCCACCTTTGTGAAAAGCAACACTACAGGTATGTATAGAAGAAGACCTGCCTGTAATCACATGCCTATTACAGCTTGATCAGATTTTCCATTTTGTGTGTTTGATGCCTCTTGTCAGTATTTTTTTACTAATGAAAGGAAAGAACATCTATTCTAAAAGTCTTCTACCTCCACCACCTATATTTCTGTCAGGGCTATCAGGAGATCTACACTGGAAGAACTTCCTGGTGACACACCTATGGACATGTAAGGTCAAGTTTGCTATTTCATTCTTTCAAAAATTCAATGATATCCTTAACAGATAAGATGAAAGGCGTCCTTGTTCGACATCTGACATTTTTCTAAAACTGTAATAAAATCCTCCTCTATTAGAATTCAATCTTGCTTCTTCTTGGTTTCACCAAGAAGAAACTTCCTGACCTTCTCTTTGCTGTTGCTGGCCTGCCCCTGTCATCATGTCAGCAGTCATCAGCACTTCCTCCAGGGCTTCAGTGGACAGGAAAGGTCACCTCCTCGCCCAACACTCTTAGAACAGTAGAAGGAAGAGGAGGTGAAACTCCCTTCAGCCCTCTCTGCTACATTATAGTGGCTCCAATAAAGGACATGGATAAGGAAAAGGCTGAAACTGTTGCTTTAAAGGTTTTGGGATTAATTGGGGATTTAATTCACCCTTTCTTTATCTCCCCCTGCTAAAGCAGATAGTTGAGAGTTGGCACAGTGTCAAAACCAGGCTGTTTCTCAACCCGAATTTCAGCTCNAACAAAGGTCCGTCTAGTCAAGGCCATGGTTTTTCCTGTGGTCATGTATGGATGTGAGAGTTGGATTGTGAAGAAGGCTGAGAGCCGAAGAATTGATGCTTTTGAACTGTGGTGTTGGAGAAGACTCTTGAGAGTCCCTTGGACTGCAAGGAGATCCGACCAGTCCATTCTGAAGGAGATCAACCCTGGGATTTCTTTGGAAGGAATGATGCTGAAGCTGAAAGTCCAGTACTTTGGCCACCTCATGCGAAGAGTTGACTCATTGGAAAAGACTCTGATGCTGGGAGGGATTGGGGGCAGGAGGAGAAGGGGACGACCCAGGATGAGATGGCTGGATGGAATCATGGACACGATGGACGTGAGTCTGAGTGAACTCCAGGAGATGGTGATGGACAGGGAGGCCTGGCGTCGACTGAGCGACTGGACTGAACTGAACTGTGGAAACAGTATGGAGATTCCTTTAAAAACTAAAAATAGAGCTACCATAGGATTCAGCAATCTTGCTCCAGGGCCTATATCCAGAAAAGATGAAAACTCTAATTCAAAAACACACCTGTAGCCCAGTGTTCATAGCATCACTGTTTACAATAGCCATGACATGGAAGCAACTTAAATATCTATAGACAGATGAGTGGATAAAAAAGATGTGGTATGTATATATACACACATATATATTCACATAAATAAACCTACCAATAAAGGAGGAATGATGTTTCAAGAAATGAATAGACGAGGGTCAAGAATGAAGTTCAGACCCCATACTGATATTCAGCTAGCATGCACAAATCAAGCCATATTTTTTGATAAAATACTTCCAAAAGAGTTGGTAAATTGCACCTATATTGTTTACCCTATACCTTAAATGTCACTCTGGCCTCCTCCCCTAAAGCCCCAGGAACTCACAAGGAGTCAAATGCTAAAATATAATGAGAAGTATAAAAGACTTATTGAGGGAAACACTGATGAGAAGTAAAGGAAAAGGGAAGCAGGAGTAGGTGGGGAGTGCCTTTAAACTACCATGCAGTTTTGGCTACTGTGAAAGGAAACAGAAAGAAAGGCGAGATGAGTAGGAAGAGCCACGTTGCACTATAGCTCAGAGAAAGTTTCAACTAGGCTAATGAGGAGCACAGGTTTCTGTGTTGGGCAGGAATATTCTGGCCTTAGTGCTTCCATGGTGCTCAATTACCGGCTGGGAGCAGTCTAGTGAGAATGTGGACACATATTTCACACTGGCGGATTTCAAATTTGCAACAGCTAGAAACTGTCAGGTGACTACACTGCTCACAACAGGATCTCCAAGTGAGATCTGAGCAGCAAACTCCCATAACTATCAATACAAGGATCCTCTTCTCCATCCATATTTGCTCATCCAAAGTTTGTCTGTGGTTCTCCTTCTTAGGGGAAATTTAAAGGAGAAGGGATAAACATTTCTTCTTCCAAAGAAAATATATAGACACGTGAAAAATATTCAATATTGCTAATTATTAGAGAATTGCAAATCAAAACTACAATGAAAATCAACTAACACCAGTTATAATGGCCATCATTAAAAAGTCTGCAGACAAATATATCAAGAATACATCTAGAACTTCCAAGATGGTGGAGGAATAAGATAGGGAGATCATCTCCCTCTCCACAAATACATCAAAACTTCATCTGCATATACAACAGCTACAGAACGCTTTCTGGACAAGGCAGAAGAACCCAGACTTCAAAAAAGCAAGCCAATCTCCTTAGAATGAGGAAGGGCAAAAGATGAAGATTAAAAAAAGAGAGAGATAAAAGACTTTAAGACAGAGAACTGTGCTCCCAGAAGGGAGTCCTGAAAAGTTTCCACACACTCACAGACCCCCACATGGGTGGGGATAGGAAGGAACTTGGAAATTTCAATGTGGAACACAGCAACAGGTGCTCAGAAGGCAAAACAGAAAGAATTCACAATGAACAGGACTTCCCAGTCAAGAAAAGGCTTACATGCTCATGCCTACAGTAGTGAGTGGAGGCTGGGTGATCAGGCTCAGGCTTTGGGGGTAGGGCCCAGGGAGAGGACTGCAGTTGACTCCCATGAAGATACTCTGAGGGGGCTAGTATGACACAGCTGAAGGAATCCAGAGAAAAGCCTGGACCACCCAGAGAGGCAAAAGATCATTGCTGCTGGTACATTCTAATACCACATGCTTGCAAAGAGCAGCTGTGCTCCCAGTGGTGGTCAACAAAGCCAGCAGGAGCACCAGTGGTGGGACTAGATTCAACTGCAGTTTACTATCTCGGATGGGGAAACATAAGCCAGTAGTCATTGCCAAACCCAGGTAGAGTGCCTGAGGCAGTGGGCCAAATGCTGACACTACAGTCCTGACCCCAGAGATGGCAGCTGCCACCAAGCTGTGAATGGGCACAGGGCTCACACCTTGCTAGCAGCCTTATCAGCTTGGATCAACCTAGGAACTCATGACTCTAGGCCAATTCCTTGAGGGAAGTGCACAACTTCTTTCAGACTGTAAAAATTCTGGCAGGTATCTAATGCCACATGCAGGCTGTACTACATCCAATTGTGGCTGTCATATCACCTCTTCCCACTTGAATGAGAAAATTAGCTCTAATAAGCCTCATCTCTTGTCTGGGAGTGAAGAGAAACCAGAAGGTACCCTACAAGCAGAGGCGGGCAGAAAACCAAAGCAGAATACCTGGGGTTGTGTGACCAAAGAAGAAGAAGGGAATGAACTCCAGCAGCCACAGGTGCAGCAGATTAAATCCCCACAATTAGCCTGAGACTGTGGACTATGGGGGCAATTATTGACTCTGGAAGCAAGTACAAATTGGAGTAAGGCCAAATCTGAATTTGAGCTGATCTCACACTTCCCACAACAGGTCCAGAGATATTCCTAGGGATCAATTAAGTTCAGTCGCTCAGTCAGGTCCGACTCTTTGCAACCCCATGGACTGCAGCACACTAGGTCTCTCTGTCCATCACCAACTCCTGGAGTTTACTCAAACTCATGTTCATTGAGTCAGTGATGCCATCCAACCATCTCATCCTCTGTCATTCCCTTCTCTTCCCACGTTCAATCTTTCCTAGCATTAGGGTCTTTTCAAATGAGTCAGTTCTTTGCATTGGGTGGCCAAAGTACTGGAGTTTCATCTTCAGCATCAGTCCTTCCAATGAATATTCAGGATGGATTTCCTTTAGGATGGACTGGTTGGATCTCCTTGCAGTCCAAAGGACTCTCAAGAGTCTTCTCTAACACCACAGTTCAAAAGCATCAATCCTTCAGTGCTCAGCTTTCTTTATAGTCTAACTCTCACATCCATAATGACTACTGGAAAAACCATAGCCTTGACTAGACGGACCTTTGTTGGCAAAGTGATGTCTCTGGGTCCCACACCTTCACCATGAAATCATATGCTCTACTCAAAACCCTCCTGCCACCATATTGAACACAGCGGACTGCTGCTACATGACCCATCAACACGTGTAAACACTGGCCTGTCTCAATATCCCAAACCCTAAGGGTGGCATCTCGAGAACCACTAACAACTCTTTTTTTTTTCGTGGAGATGCATAGAACGCACAGTGGAAGTATGACCATATAACGTGTGTCTATATTCTCCCATGTTTGCATTCCACATTTTGAGAGTCCAATCTGTAGATCCACTAATGATATTGTCTTTCATATCTGATGGCCATACTCCACCTGTGTGTCCCACTAATATCCTCAGACACTGCNAGACATTTGCCTGTGACTACTGATCAAACTTTTAAATTGTCGTCATCAGAACCACTAACTATTCAGTTACCAGAAAACCATAAGCATGTGATCACGTATCTCATTAAGAAAATTAATGAGAAGTTAAGGCTATTATCAATAAACTGATTTATGAGGAGTAAGCTTGTGAGGCTAATTAATAGGCTGTGTATTGTGGAGTTAACTCAGATTATGCTACTTTTTGATAATCATGTTAGGGTTATGAGTATTATTGTGGGGATAATATATTTTAGCATTGTAATAGGTTAAGATTTTGTACGTAGTCAGTACCGTATGTATTTGATACTATTACTAGTAGGGACAGGCCTAGTGCTGCTTCACAAGCTAAAAAGACTAGCAGGATAATGGGTATTATACTGGCTAGGGTTAAATGTGAGTTTAGGATTATTAGGGTAGCTATGATGAATAAGGATAGTATCATTCCTTCTAGGCATAAAAGGGATGATATCAGGTGGGATCGATACATTAGTAATCCTACAAGAGATACTGTGAATGCTATTATAATGTTTATGTATAAAAGGGACATTTGGTAGTTATGAGTTTGATCATAATCTAATGAGTCAAAATCATTTATTTTATTTTAAACTAAATACCATATTCGGTCCATTCTAGTCCCTTTTGAGTTCATTCATAGGCTAGACTTATGGCTAGTAGAAAAATTAGGAGAAGGGCCATAGTGAGTATTATACTTAGGTTAGTTGTTTGTGAGGCTCATGGTAGGGGTAGAAGTAGTGCAATTTCTAGGTCAAATAGGAGAAATGTAATGGCTACCAGAAAAAATTTTATGGAGAAAGGAAGGCGGGCAGATCCTATAGGGTCAAATCCGCACTCATATGGACTTGTTTTTTCTGAGTAGACGTTTAGTTGGGGGAGTCAGAATGCGATAGTAACAAGTAGTGTAGCTAATGTGAAATTGGTTAGGAGGGCTAATATTAGGTTTATTATTCTTTTTCGGATTGGACCGAAACTAACTGATTGGAAGTCAGTTGTACTGGTTAATACTAAAAGAATATGAGCCTCATCAATAGAAACATAAAGGAAGAGTCATACTACGTCTACAAAATGTCAGTATCAGGCAGCTGCTTCGAAGCCGAAGTGGTGGTTGGAGGTAAAGTGAAATTTTAGTTGGCGAAAGAAGCAGACAGTTAGAAAGGTAGACCCAATAATAACATGAAGGCCATGGAAGCCTGTGGCTACGAAGAAAGTTGAGCCGTAAACTCCGTCTGAAATAGTGAAGGGTGCTTCATAGTACTCTGAAGCTTGAAGTAGTGTGAAGTACACACCTAGTGTAATGGTGATGAATAGGGCTTGTAGTATGTGGTTACAATTACCTTCTATAAGACTGTGATGGGCCCAAGTAATAGAAACTCCTGAGGCTAGGAGGACAGAGGTGTTGAGTAATGGGACTTCTAGGGGATTGAGTGGGTGCATGCCTGTAGGGGGTTAGCAGCCACCTAGTTCAGGTGTAGGGGCGAGGCTTGAGTGATAGAATGCTCAGAAGAATCCGGTAAAGAATAAGACTTCAGAAATAATAAATAGGATTATTCCGTAGTGGAGACCTTTTTGGATGGTTGGGGTGTGATGTCCTTGGAAGGTGCTTTCTCGAATAATGTCTCGTCATCATTGATATATTGTGAGTATATTTGTTGTTAAGCCTAGTATTAGTAGAGTTGTTGAGTTGAAGTGGAATCATATGATTAGGCCCGATGTTATTAAGAGGGCAGATAGTGCTCCTGTAAGGAATCAAGGACTTGGGTTTACTATGTGATAAGCATGGGTTTGGTGTGTCATTATGTGTTATTGTGCAGGTATAGGCTGACTAAGAGAGTAAACACATAGGCTTGAATTATGGCTACTGCAAATTCGAGAATTGTTAATAGAACTAAGATAATGAATGTGATAAGAGCTGTTGTAGTGCTAATGCTTATTAGTGTGAGTGTAGCGCCTCCAATTAGGTGAATTAATAAGTGTCCTGCAGTGATGTTGGCTGTTAGTCGTACAGCAAGGGCTACTGGTTGAATGAAGAGGCTAATAGTCTCAGTAATTACTAGTATTGGAATTAATGGGGTAGGTGTTCCTTGTGGTAGAAAGCGAGCAAGTGATGCTTTGGTTTTGTTACGGAAACCTGTGATTACCGCCCCTGCTCATAGAGGGATGGCCATACCTAAATTTATTGATAGCTGTGTAGTTGGTGTGAATGAGTGGGGTAGTAGGCCTAGTAAATTTGTTGATCCAATGAATAGAATTAGGGATATTAATATTAATGTTCATGTTTGTCCTTTGGGGTTATGGATGCTTATTATTTGTTTTGATGTGAGTTGGAGTGCTCATTGTTGAAGGGAAATAAGACGATTAGTTACTAGTCGGTTTGATGTTGGACATAATAAGCTAGGAAATAGGACAATAAGAGTGACTAGGCCCCCTGGAGGCCTAGTATTATAGGGGTAATGAAAGAGGCAAATAGATTTTCGTTCATTTTGTTTCTCAAGGGGTACTTTGTTTTGGTGATTTTATTGATGTTAATTCTGGGCTATGGTAAAAGTTGTATTTAGAGATTTTTAGTTGGAAGATAATAAAAAGGACTAGGAATATTGATAGAATTATTGTAAATCATGTTGATGTATCTAGTTGTGGCATATCATCAAGGAGAGTTTATACTCTCAATCTTTAACTTAAAAGGTTAATGCTACTATAGCTTCTTGATGATTTTATAGTATTGATGCAGATCATTTTTCAAAGTATTTTAGTGGAACTAGTTCAAGAACAATTGGTATAAAACTGTGATTTGATCCGCAGATTTCTGAGCATTGGCCATAATATAGGCCTGGTTGAGTTGACATAAGGGTTGTTTGGTTTAGGCGACCTGGAATTGCGTCTGTTTTTAGTCCTAAGGAGGGTACAGCTCATGAGTGTAGCACATCTTCGGAAGAAATTAATATTCGAATTGTTATTTCTATTGGTAATACAACTTGGTTGTCTACTTCTAGTAGTCGTAATTGGCCTGGTTTTAGTTCTGATGTTGGAATTATGTAGGAATCAAAGCTTAAATCTTCATAGTCTGTGTATTCATAGCTTCAGTATCATTGATGCCCTATGATTTTTACTGTGAGAGATGGATTGTTAATTTCATCTATTATGTATAGAATTCGTAAAGATGGAAGGGCAATTAGAATTAGAATAATGGCTGGGAGAATGGTTCAGATTGTCTCTACTTCTTGTGCATCTATTGTACTGGTATGAGTTAGTTTTGTTGTTAGTATTAGTGAAATAATATAAAGTACTAGTGAGCTAATTAAGAAAACGATTATAAGTGTATGATCATGAAAATGTAGCAATTCTTCTATAATAGGTGATGTTGCATCTTGAAATCCTAGTTGTATGGGATATACCATATGAGATGTATGGGAGTTTCACCTGTAACTTAATCTTGACAAGATTATGTAATGTTTTACTAACATCTCATTAATTGAGAGAGACACAGTGGTTATGGTGTTGGCTTGAAACCAATAATAGGGGGTTCAATTCCTTCCTTTCTTATTTTAGGTTAACATATGTAGGTTCTTCGAATGTATAATATGGTGGGGGGCATCTGATCAGTCACTCTAGGTTTGTTGTAGTTAGGTCTACAGTTAAGACTTCTCGTTTAGATGCGAATGCTTCTCAGATAATGAAAATTATTAGTATTACTGCTGTTAGTGAAATAAATGAGCCCATAGATGAAATAGTATTTCATATTGTGTATGCATCTGGGTAATCAGAGTATCGTCGTGGTATACCAGATAGTCCTAAGAAATGTTGTGGGAAGAAAGTTATGTTTACACCTACAAATATAATTGCGAAGTGGATTTTGGCTCATGTATCGTTGAGGGTATAACCTGAGAATAGTGGGAATCAATGAACGAATCCTCCTATGATAGCGAATACAGCTCCTATTGATAATACGTAGTGGAAGTGTGCGATTACATAATATGTATCGTGAAGAACAATGTCGAAGGAAGAGTTAGCTAAAACAATCCCAGTTAGGCCTCCGACTGTAAAGAGGAAAATAAAGCCTAAGGCTCATATCATAGCAGGAGATCATTTGATGTTGCCTCCATGAAGTGTAGCTAGTCAACTAAATACTTTTACCGCAGTTGGAATAGCAATAATCATTGTAGCTGATGTGAAGTAGGCTTGTGTGTCGACATCCATCCCGACTGTGAATATGTGATGGGCTCATACAATAAATCCTAAGAACCCGATTGATATCATAGCTCATACCATTCCCATATATCCAAATGGCTCTTTTTTTCCTGAATAGTAAGTTACGATATGAGAAATTATTCCAAATCCGGGTAGAATGAGAATATATACTTCCGGATGTCCAAAGAATCAGAACAGGTGTTGGTACAGAATTGGGTCTCCCCCTCCTGCTGGATCGAAGAAGGTTGTATTTAGATTTCGGTCTGTTAATAGTATTGTAATACTGGCTGCTAGTACAGGGAGCGAGAGGAGTAAGAGTACGGTGGTGATTAGTACGGATCACACGAACAGAGGAGTTTGGTATTGTGATATTGCAGGGGGGTTTATATTAATTGTTGTGATAAAATTGATTGCCCCTAGAATTGAGGAAACGCCTGCTAGGTGGAGGGAAAAAATTGTCAGGTCGACTGAAGCCCCTGCATGGGCTAGGTTACCTGCTAGATGTGGGTATACGGTTCAGCCTGTTCCGGCTCCAGCTTCAACTATAGAAGATGCTAAAAGTAATAGGAAGGAGGGAGGAGTCAAAAACTTATGTTATTTATTCGGGGAAATGCCATATCAGGAGCGCCAATTATTAGAGGAACCAGTCAGTTACCAAATCCTCCGATCATAATTGGCATTACTATAAAGAAAATTATTATAAATGCGTGTGCAGTTACAACAACACTGTAAATTTGGTCATCTCCAAGCAGGGTTCCGGGTTGACCTAGTTCAGCACGGATTAGTAGGCTTAGGGCGGTTCCTACTATGCCAGCTCAGGCACCAAATAGAAGATGTAAGGTGCCAATATCTTTGTGGTTAGTTGAGAATAATCAGCGGTTAATGAACATGGGTAAAATGGCTGAGTGAAGCATTAGACTGTAAATCTAAAGACAGAGGTTTGATTCCTCTTTTCACCAGGCCCTGTGGTGAATTAACATATTGAATTGCAAATTCAAAGAAGCAGCTTCAATTCTGCCGGGGCTTCTCCCGCCTTTTTTTTCTCGTGGCGGGAGAAGTAGATTGAAGCCAGTTGTTTAGGGTATTTAGCTGTTAACTAAAGTTTCGTGGGGGTGGAGCCCACCAATCTAGTGAGGACTTAGCTTAATTAAAGTGGTTGATTTGCATTCAATTGATGTAAGATATAGTCTTGCAGTCATTATCAGGAATTAAGTAAATTATACTTGCTTAGGGCTTTGAAGGCCCTTGGTCTGTTTAACCTAAATTCCTATTCTAGGATTGATAGGATTAGTGTGAGTGGTAATAATATGGTAGATAGTACAGTTATTGTTGGTAGGAGGGTTATTTGTTTTGTAGTGGAGAACTGTCATTTTATTTTTATGTTATTTGTGGAGGGAAATATTGTAAGTGTGGTAGAGTATGTAAGTCGTATGTAGAAATATAGGCTTAATAATGCTGTAATTGCCATGAGGGTGGGTAGGATGACGTTGTCATTTTTTGTTATTTCTTGAATGATCATTCATTTTGGTATAAATCCTGAAAGTGGAGGGAGTCCTCCTATTGATAGAAGGGTGACAAGGGCTAAGGCTGTTATGACAGGTGTTTTGTTTCATGCGTGTGATAGTGATAGGGTAGTTGTAGTTGAATTAGCCATAAATAGTGTGAATATAGTAGAGGTTATGATAATATAGATGACTAGATTTAGTACTGTCATGGTTGGGTTATATGGTAGGACTGCTGTTATTCAGCCTATGTGGGCAATTGATGAATAAGCTATGATTTTTCATAGTTGGGTTTGGTTTAATCCTCCTCAGCCTCCAATTATGATTGAATAGTTTTATTACAGTTCATTGGCCTGAGAATATTAGGTTGATGATGACAGGTATTATTAGTAATACTGAGGCTGTTGATTTGGTCAGGAAATATTTAGTGGATGCTTCCATAGCTCGTGGATTATGTTTTTTATTATGATAGGAATAATGGCGAGTATATTTATTTCAAATCCAATTCAGATGAGTAGTCAGTGGGAGCTAATTATAACGATGATGGTTCCGAATATAACAGTTATTAGGATAATAATAAAGATAATTGGGTTTATTAGTACGGGAAGGATATAAACCAACATTTTCGGGGTATGGGCCCGATAGCTTAATTAGCTGATCTTATTATTAGAATTTGGTGTAATTGGGAGCACGAAGAGTTTTGGGTTCTTAACAGTAGGTTCAATTCCTATAGTTCTAGAAGTAAGAGGACTTAAACCTCTATTATTTACTCTATCAAAGTAACTCTTTTGTCAGACATATTTCTTATGTTTGTGGGAGGATGCTTGATAGGAGGATGGGTAGGGATACATGTCATATGAATAAGGCTAGTGTTAGGGGTAGGAAGCTTTTTCATAGTAGGTGTATTAGTTGGTTATAGCGGAATTGGGGGTAGGATGCTCAGATTCATAGGAAAGTGACTGTGAGTAATAGTGATTTGATGGTGAAGTTAACTGTATAGAGTTCTGGTATGTATGGGTTTGTGGTATGCTCCTAGGAACAGGGTTGTTGTAAAAATGTTTATTATAATGATGTTTGCGTATTCTGCTATAAAGAATAAGGTGAATGGTCCTGCTGCATATTCTACGTTGAAACCTGAAACTAGTTCTGATTCTCCTTCGGTGAGGTCAAATGGTGCTCAGTTTGTTTTTGCTAATGTTGAAATAAACCATATCATTGCTAGGGGTCATGCTGGAAAAATTAGTCATACTTATTCTTGTGTAATGATTAATGTAGATAGGGTAAAGGATCCACTTATTAAGAGTACTGATAATAGAATAATTGCTAGTGTTACTTCATATGAGATTGTTTGTGCTACTGCTCGTAGGGCTCCAATGAGTGCATATTTTGAGTTGGAGGCTCAGCCCGATCAGAGGATTGAGTACACGGCTAAACTTGATATGGCTAGTATGAATAGGACTCCTAGGTTTATATTAATGAGGGGATAAGGTATGGGTAGAGGAATTCATATGGTTAGGGCTAGGCTTAGGGCTAGGATGGGTGCTAGAATAAATATTGAGATTGAGGATGTGGCAGGTCGTAGGGGTTCTTTGATGAAAAGTTTAATTGCATCAGCAATAGGTTGAAGCAGGCCATATGGGCCTACAACATTTGGGCCTTTTCAGAATTGTATGTACCCTAAGACTTTTCGTTCAACTAATGTGAGAAATGCTACGGCTAGGAGAATGGGGATGATTAGTATTAAGATGTTAATTATAAACATTTTGCTAAGGAGAGGATTTGAATCTCTGAATATAAAGGTTTAAGTTTTATGCAATTACCGGGCTCTTCCACATTAACTAAGCCCTTGTCTAGGGCAGGGTTTGTTTGTGGGGTTAATTGAGACAAGGTCATTAATTAATTTAAGGTGCTTGTTTGAAGTTGGCCTTATTTCTCTTGTCCTTTTGTACTGGGAGAAATACACAATAGATAGAAACCGACCTGGATTACTCCGGTCTGAACTCAGATCACATAGGACTTTAATCGTTGAACAAACGAACCTTTGATAGTGGTTGCACCATCGGGGTGTCCTGATCCAACAATGAGGTCATAAACCCTATTGTTTATATGGACTCTTGAATAGGATTGCGCTGTTATCCCTAGGGTAACTTGTTCCGTTGATCAAATGTTTGGATCAATAAGCGATGATTTGATTTGATTTGTGGGTCGTCTTTAGAATCGCTCGGAGGATTTTTTATTCTCTGAGGTCACCCCAACCAAAACTGCTAGCCCATAGAGAATGTTGTTATCCCTTGGTGGTTGAGTTTGTTTTCTTTGGGCTAGTTAGTTAAAGCTCCATAGGGTCTTCTCGTCTTATTTGTTAATTCCCGCCTCTTCACAGGAAGGTCAATTTCACTGATTGGAAGTAAGAGACAGTAAAACCTTCGTGTGGCCATTCATACAAGTCCCTATTTAGAGAACAAATGATTATGCTACCTTTGCACGGTCAGGATACCACGGCCATTTAACGATTGTCTCTGGGCAGGCAGTGCCTCCAATACTGGAAATGCTGGAGGTAATGTTTTTGGTAAACAGGCAGGGTTTGTGTTTGCCGAGTTCCTTTTACTTCTTTTAATCTTTCCTAAGTGCACTCCTATGTTGGATTAACAGTATAATTAATAAATTGTTTATTGTTGGATTTTTTTTATTTACTGTTAATAGGGTATTATCAGATACTGACTTAAACTTATGCAAGGAGAAAGTATTTCTTGTTACTCATGTTAACATTATTGCTTCTATTTTATAATAGAATAGTCCAGTATTAGAGCTAGGAGTTAGTTATTTTTATTGGGATTTTTATAACAATTATTGTTGAGCTTTAACGCTTTCTTAATTGATGGCTGCTTTTAGGCCTGCTATGGTGTTGTTTAATCTTACTCTCTAGTTAAGGTTGTATCCGCTTCTAAAAGGCTGTACCCTTTTAGACTAACTTTTAAGGATGCAGTGGGATTTGTTTTGATTTTTGGCATCTTTAAAGCTGAACTAAAATTCATTTCCTGGACAACCAGCTATCACCAGGCTCGTTAGGCGTGTCACCTCTACAAATGAATCTTCTCACTATTTAGCCACATAGATGAGTTGGTTCCTGATAAACTGTTCGTAAGTAGCACGTCTGGTTTCGGGTTACTTAGCTGAAATTCGTTTTGTTAAGTTTTTTGCTAGTTAGCTCATTATGCAAAAGGTACAAGGGGTAATCTTTGCTTTTTAGTACTTCAATTTTTTCTTTCATCATTCCCTTGCAGTACTTTCTCTACAGCGCCGTGTTTAGAATTTCTATCTCCTATACTTTAAAATGAGAGTAAATGTTTTATTTTATTATATCTTGGTTATTTAATTGAGGTTGGGGGTTTTCGGGCTAGGTATAGTTCGAGACATTCATAGTGTGTGAAATCTTCTAGGTGTAAACTAGGTGCTTTGTTTAAGCTATATCTTGATTTGTCCAAGCACACTTTCCAGTATGCTTACCTTGTTATGACTTGTCTCCTCTCATATGTTTGGTGTGTGTAAGTGGTTTTAGGTGCACCGTAATTACTTGAGGAGGGTGACGGGCGGTGTGTGCGTGCTTCATGGCCTAATTCAACTAAGCATTCTATTCTTAGTTTACTACTAAATCCTCCTTTGGTCATTAGTTTCATAATAACTTTCATATTGAGTTTTCTTGAGGTAGAAAATGTAGCCCATTTCTTCCCATTCCATAGGTTACACCTTGACCTAACGTTTTTATGTATTGTGATTATGCTTACTTTTGTTCCATTTTAGGGTTTGCTTAAGAAGGCGGTATATAGACTGTATTAGCAAGGATTGGTGAGGTTTATCGGGGTTTATCGATTATAGAACAGGCTCCTCTAGAGGGATATAAAGCACCGCCAAGTCCTTTGAGTTTTGGGCTATTGCCTGTAGTACTCTGGCGAATAACTTTGTTTTATAATTATCTGTGTTTAGGGCTAAGCATAGTGGGGTATCTAATCCCAGTTTGGGTCTTAGCTATAGTGTGTCAGCTATTGTCGAGTTACTTTCGTTATTTATTTTTATTATACTTATGGCTTTTTACAGTTTAATTAAAATTTAACTCTATTTGATGTGGCGCTTAAACACGTTTTACGCCATGTTCCTGTTAGCTTGGGTTAATAGTATGACCGTGGTGGCTGGCACGAAATTTACCGACCCTAGTTGATATAACTTAGTCAAACTTTTGTTTATGGCTTAATTCTTGTCATTGCTGTCTCCCGTGGGGGTGTGGTTAAGCAAGGTGTCATGAGCTACGAATGTGTGCTTGATACCCGCTCCTCTTAGTCTTGTTGACTCAGAGGGCAGTCTCACCGGTGTGTGGATGCTTGCATGTATAAGTTTATTGAGAGTCAACAGGAAGGCTGGGACCAAACCTATGTGTTTATGGAGTTAGGATACTCATCTAGGCATTTTCAGTGCCTTGCTTTGATTTTAAGCTACATCAACTGAATGTTGTGAAGAGGGTATGGGCACTTATATACTTACCCTGATTGCAGTACTAATTTGAGTATTGAAAATAGGAAAAGTTTAGATAAATATCTTGAGGGGAGTGTTAAAAAGGGTAGTAGGTATTTAAGGGGGGAAAAAAAGAAGGTGGTGGACG
>SJYQ01009031.1:112392-123095 GCA_006410935.1 Redunca redunca | reverse complement strand
ATAAAGATTTGTTCACTGATTTTTTTTAAATTTATTTTTTAATTGGAGGAAAATAGTTTTACAGTGTTGTGTTGATTGATTCTTAACTGTTTGTTTTTTGAATATCAAAGTAATACCTGACCTCTGTAAATGTTTATGTAAATTATATTAGGGGAAAGTACCTTTCCTGATAATAAACTTATGAGTTATATAGATATAAGAAATTAAAAATCTTGATTAAGTTCATATTTCATAATATTCTTCAGTGGATATACAGCCTAAGCTCTGTACCCTTTATTAAGAAAACAAAAGACAGTAAAACTGGCATAGAAATTTTTTTGCACTTCCCTTTTCCGGCATTTGTTACCTATGTCTTTTAAAATATGGACTGCATGTTGATAATTATAGGGAAAATAAAATGGGGATTTAAAGTAAAGTACTGAAAGTGAGGCTTTACTTCCTCTACGGTGGTGTTGTGTACAATTTTCTCCCTTTGTCTTTAGTCCTTTATTCAAGTTTTAATACCTCAAAGCATAGTTTTCTGAACAGAGATGTTATTGTGCAGTTTTATCAGCCAGCAGATGGTAATATAAGGTTTTACCTTAGTCATTTCTAACATTAGAGAGAAATCTACTCTATTAAAATAATTTGATGTGAAGTATAAAATAGCTAATTTACTGATTTCAGGAACTTGCTTGCATTTACCCTTTGAGAATAAAGGTTCAAAAGGACCCATTTAATTGTAGAGCAAGTATTAATAACCTGTAGCATATTAACCACATGTATGCACATGAATGTAGTTTTTGTTGACATGTACCTCTATGGGATCTTCTCAGGTGGCACTAGCGGTAAAGAAGCCACCTGCCAGTGCAGGAGACATAATGAGATGCAGGTTTGATCCCTGGGTGGGGAAGAGCCCCTGGAGGAGGGCATCATGGCAGCCCACTCCAGTGTTGTTTCCTGGAGAATCCCATGGACAGAGGAGCCTTGTGGGCTACAGTCCATAGGTTTGCAAAGGGTCAGACACAACTGAAGCAACGTAGCACACGTGCACATACCTCTAAGGAGCCATGTTCAGAATTAGCACAAATATGTGCTTGATGTCATTATCTCCTACTTTGCTGCTGCTTTGATCTCAAGTGTAGTATGTTTCTTATTTAATACAGCAAATTTTAATATTTTTTCTATATTTGTATTCACTGGCATAAAATTATTCATCTGCATAAGAACAGACCACCAAAAATCATAATAAACTATAGAAAAATTGTAATTTTACCATTTCTTTGTAGGTTGTAATAGTCTCCCACTCAGTGTTTGCTGGGATAGTTGATGCCCAGTAAAAAGAGCAAATGGTTTAAGCCCTGTCCCTTTTGCAAGTAATGTGCCAATCACCCTTTTTGGGTGTAATTTTAGGTAAGCCACATATGTTTTCCAAGCCCTGCTTCCCTTAAGAAAGTAAGAAAATAGTAGTACATGCCTCACCGAAGAGATAATCCATGTAAAGCTCTCTGCCTAGCACATAGTAAGCGCTCAAATGTTAGCTGCTATTCTTGCTTCTATAATTGTCACTAATAATGCCATTATACTGGTTCATTTTTCTGAAACAAGTATAGACTTAAATTTTTGGAATTTTAGAGGAGTCATATGAGATTTTGATCCTTAGAAGATTTAGCTTGACATATGACAGATCAGTAGAAGACTAAAAACATTTAGAGAGCAGAGGCAATAATCTCAGCTAGACTGCAGAAGAGATGAGTATTTGAGGCTTTAACTCTCCTAGAGATCAGTTATAATCAAGAAGAGATTATATAATAATATTTAATTAGTAAACACTGATAATCAAATCCCATGATGTTATCATGCATTTGACTATAAACTACTACTCTAACACTCAAGGATTTTTCCCCCCTAAATAATACATACAACTTTAAAGGAATTGTCTACCTTATAGCCAGCTGTGACACCAGTGTAGTAGTAATTTTTAAAAATGAAGGGATGTTTCTAGTATTCTTTTACTAATACAAACTACAAAATAAATACATGTTAATAGACTGATCATTTAAAAAAAAAAAAAACAGTGCTGCGTTGTATCCTACTTTCACTTTATAACACAAAAACTAAGGACCCAAAGTCAACCAGCATTTTAGGGGAAACATTTGGATTAAAGAAATCATGATACCAATGATGTCCCTAAATGGCACCCTCCCTACTCTAGCAAGCTGTCTTACAAATCACTACAAATGGAAACATCAACAATTTACTGGCACAGTTGAGGGTGGAATGTGAAATTCCATTGGAAGTGGAGGGTGGGGATTGGAGGCAAACTTCCAGAAATGTCTCCTTTTGAAGCACTAGAAATAACTACCACTATGGGTTTCCCTGTAGCTCAGTTGGTAAAGAATCTGCCTGCAGTGCAGGAGAGCCGTGTTCGATCCCTGGGTTGGGAAGATCCCCTGGAGAAGGAAATGGCAACCCACTCCAGTATCCTTGCCTGGAAAATCCCATGGACAGAGGAGCCTGGTGGGCTGCAGTCCATGGGGTTGCAAAGAGTCAGGCACAACTGAGTGACTAACACTAACACTATGGATCATGGAAATTCTGAAACTGAAAATGCCAGGTTTGCATTTAGTAAATATGAATTAAGTGGTATAACCTCTTTGGATTTATATATAAGTTAAAAGATTCATTTGTTCTCTCTAGGTTATGTGCTTCTTACTAGCCTATGTGGGCAGGGATTGTATCAGTGTATCTTTATCACTGTATCCCCAGTACCTGGCATAATACCTAGCATAATACCTAGCATGTGTTCAGTAAAAGTGTGACAATGAACAAATACATTTTTGTCCTAAGCTAAGGCAATGGTTGACATGCCTTGAACTAACCTGCATCAGAATCGCCTGACAGCTTGATAAAAATGCAGATTCCTGGCTTATCCAAGACTGACTGAATCAGGGACTTGCCTGGTGGTCCAGCGGTTAAGACTTTGTACTTCCATTGTAGGGGTACAGGTTCGATCCCTGGTGTGTGAACTATGCTTCCACCTGCCATGTGGCACATCTCTCCCCAGCTCCACCACCACCACAAAAAAGCCAATGGTCACACTTCCCTGGTAATACAGTGTATAAGAATCTGCCTTGCAATGCAGGTGACACTGGTTGGATCCCTGGTCAGGAAGATTACACATGCCTCAGGCAGCTAGGCCCAAGCGCTCTAGGGCCCACGAGCCACAACTACTGAAGCCTGTGTGCCTATGGCCTGTGCTCTGCAACAAGAGAAGCCCGTGCACCACAACAAGAGAGTAGCCCAGGCTTACCACAACTAGAGAAAAGCCCACAGGCAGGCAGTGGCTAGTGTGACCAAAAATAAATACTTTTTTTTTTTAAGCCAATGGTCAAGACTTATTAAATCAATTTCTGAGCATTGGACCTGTATTTTTAACAAGGTCCACTGCTGTTGTGAGTACAAGGTATATAGGAATATGGTTCACCTAGTTATTATCAGCTAAACTGTTGATTTAAGAATAATAAAGAACAGTAACAAATGTTTATTGAGTGCTTTTTATGCCAAGTACTATTTTTTTAAATAAAAATTTGACTTTTATTATTGCTTCCAATGTCAATTGGAATGTCATGGGAATTTTGAAAATAGGTTGAGCACAATTTTTACGTAAATCATCAAAAACAAAGGCATTTTAATCTGACGGCTGGCATTTTTAAAAGGCATTCCTTCCCCTCCTACCGACTAAGGAAAAAGTCCTTCCACTACTAGATCAGGGGCAGTGTTTCTGAACTTGCGACATTTGCCCTTAATTTAGTTAAAAGTGAGAACAAATTAATTCACGGTTCCTTAATTCCAAACAAAGATGTGAAGCAGGCTGGTGACTATTTAATGCCTAGATCTAGGTTGGAATTTTTTAAAATTAGGCAGAAGGTGGGTGTGTGTGTATCTAATCTGTCTTAAAGAGCCTGAGTTATTCCCAGCTTTCAGAAATTATGAAAGAAGTGAGTGAAAACACAGTTTAAACCCTCTATTCATAGGATAAGAGGAGGGAGGGAGGAAGGTGACTTTCATTCACTTCCCCCAAATGTATTCTGTACCTATTATGTGCCAGGCACTGTTCAACATCCTGGGGTTACAGCAACACATAAAGCAGACAAAAAGCCTTGCTCTTATGAAGCTTCCATTGCAGTGTGAGTGGGGAGAGACAGATGATAAAGAAGGTATTAATAAAGACATATGGAGAAGGAAATGGCAACCCACTCCAGTATTCCTGCCTGGAGAATCCCATGGACGCAAGAGTCGGACATGACTTAGCATCTAAACCACCACCAATAAATACATAAAATGTAAAGTATGACAGTGATCAATACTATGAGAAGAAAAATAGGCACATGGTTCTGAAATGTGGGTATTTGAGTGTATGTCAGAGTTTTTATTTATTTTTTATTGAAGTATGGTTGATTTACAATATTAGTTTCAGGTATACAGAGTAGTGATTGAGAGATATATATATACACACACACATATGTATACATAATCCTTTTCAGATTTTTTCCCTTTTAGGATAGATTATTATAAAATATTGAGTATAGTTCCCTGTGATATACAGTAGATCCTTGTTGGTTACCTATTTTGTATATAGTTAGATGTATATGTTAAACCCAGTCTCCTAATTTATCCCTTCCCTGGTCCCCCTTTCCACTTTGGTAAACATAAGTTTGTGTTTTAAGTCTTTGAGTCTCCTTCTGTTTTGTAAATAAGTTCATTTGTATCATTTTTTTTTTTTAGATTCCACAAATAAGTGATATATATTTGTCTTTTCTCTTCCTGGCTTAGTTCACTTAGTATAATCTCTAGCTCCTTCCATGTTGCTGCAAATGGCATTACTTCATTCTTTTTATGGCTGAATAATATTCCTCTGTGTGTGTGTGTATGTGTGTGACATCTTTATCCATTCATCTGTCAGTGAATGTTTAGGTTGCTTCCATGTCTTGGCTGTTGTGAACAGTGCTGCAGTGAACATTAGGGTGTGTGTATCTTTTCGAATTATGGTTTTCTCTCCAGGAGTGGAATTGCAGGATCATATGACAGCTCCATTTTTAGTTTTTTAAGGAATATCCATACTGTTCTTCATAGGAACTGTACCAGTTTACATTCCCATCAACAGTTTAGGAGAGTTTCTTTTTCTCCACATCCTCTCCAGCATTTATTGTTTGCAGATTATTTGATGATAGCCATTCTGACCAATGTTAGGTGATAACTCATTGTAATTTTGATTTGCATTTTTCTAGTAATTAGCAGTGTTGAGCATCTTTTCATGTGCTTTTTGGCTATCTGTATGTCTTCTTTGGAGAAATGTTTATTTAGAACTTTTGCTTATTTTTTGATTGAGTTGGTTGTTTTTTGATGTTGAGCTATATAAGCTGTTTGTGTATTTTGGAGATTAATACCTTGTTAGTTGCATCATTTGCAAGTATTTTCTCCCTGTCTGTACGTTGCCTTCATTTTGTTTATGGTTTCCTTTGCTGTGCAAAAGCTTCTAAGTTTAATTAGGTCCCATTTGTTTATTTTCATTCTTATTTCCATTGCTCTCAGAGACAAATCCAAAAAGATGTTGCTGTGATTTCTGTCAAAGAGTGTCCTGCTTGTATTTACCTCTAGGAGTTTTATAGCATCTGGTCTTAACATTTAAGCCATTAATCCATTTTGAGCACATTGTGCATGGTGTTAGAGAATGTTCTAATTTCATTCTTTAAACACATAGTTGTCCAGTTTTCCCAGCAGCAAGGTACTGTATTAAGGGCTTTACTAGCATTGAATTCTTACAGCCATCTTACAAAGCTGGTAGAGCTTATTTCTGTTTATAGGTGATGAAATTATGACAGAGAGAAGTGGTTTCACCTGCATTTGATCTCAGTGTAGTGAATCTAGACCCCATACCCTTTAACTACCACAGTCTGCTGTGCTACATATGTTACATAAGTAAACTTGTGAAAATATAGTGAATTGGGGCACTCTACATTGATAGGACATCACACTTCTTTTATCCTTCTTTTTTATATCCAACTTTTTCCCATTGAGATATGATTGATATATAAATTTGTGTTAGTTTCAGATGTACAACATAATGATTTGATATATGTGTATATTGCAGAATGATCACTGCAATAAGTCTACTTAACATCCATTATTGCATATAGTTTGACTTTTTTGAAGAGAAGTTTTAAGATCTTCTCTCTTAGCAACTTTCAAATATACAATACAGTATTATTAACTATGTCCTTTTATACACTTCATGAGGTTCTAACAGCAAGTATAGTGGAGTGGTTTGCCATTCCCTCCTTCATTGTATCACATTTTGCTAGAACTCTCCACTATGACTCGTCCATCTCAGGTGGCCCTACATTGTTCAGTTCAGTTGCTCAGTCGTGTCCAACTCTTTGCAACCCCATGAACTGCAGCACGCCAGGCCTCCCTGTCCATCACCAACTGCTGGACTCTACCCAAACCCATGTCCATTGAGTCAGTGATGCTGTCCAACCATCTCATCCTCTGTCATCCCCTATTCCTGCTGCCCTCAATCTTTCCCAGCATCAGGGTCTTTTCAAATGAGTTAGCTCTTCGCATCAGGTAGCCAAAGTACTGGAGTTTCAGCTTCAGCATCAGTCCTTCCAGTGAACACTCAGGACTGATTTCCTTTAGGATGGACTGGTTGGATCTCCTTGCAATCCAAGGGACTCTCAAGAGTCTTCTCCAACACCACAGTTCAAAAGCATCAATTCTTCAGCACTCACCTTTCTTTATAGTCCAACTCTCACATCTATACATGACTACTGGAAAAACCATAGCCTTGACTAGACAGACCTTTGTTGGCAGAATAATGTCTTTCCTTTTGAATATGCTATCTAGGTTGGTCATAACTTTCCTTCCAAGGAGTAAGCGTCTTTTAATTTCATGGCTGCCGTCACCATCTGCAGTGACTTTGGAGCCCCCCAAAATAAAGTCTGACGCTGTTTTCACCATTTTCCAATCTGTTTGCCAAGAAGTGATGGGACCAGATGCCATGATCTTCGTTTTCTGAATGTTGAGCTTTAAGCCAACTTTTTCACTCTCCTCTTTCACTTTCATCAAGAGGCTCTTTAGTTCCTCTTCACTTTCTGCCATAAGGGTGGTGTCATCTGCATATCTGAGATTATTGATATTTCTCCCGGCAATCTTGATTCCAGCTTGTGCTTCTTCCAGCCCGGCGATTCTCATGATGTACTCTGCATAGAAATTAAATAAGCAGGGTGACAATATACAGCCTTGATGTACTCCTTTTCCTATTTGGAACCAGTCTGTTGTTCCATGTCCAGTTCTAACTGTTGCTTCCTGACCTGCATATAGGTTTCTCAAGAGGCAGGTCAGGTGGTCTGGTATTCCCATCTCTTGAAGAATTTTCCACAGTTTATTGTGATCCACATAGTCAAAGGCTTTGACATAGTCAGTAAAACAGAAATAGATGTTTTTCTGGAACTCTCACACCATTGTGATTATCTGGGTTGTGAAGATCTTTCTTGTACAGTTCTTCGGGTGTATTCTTGCCACCTCTTCTTAATATCTTCTGCTTCTGTTCGGTCCATACAATTTCTGTCCTTTATGTCCTTGCATGTCCATCTTTGCATGAAATGTTCCCTTGGTGTCTCTAATTTTCTTGAAGAGATATCTAGCCTTTCCCATTCTGTTGTTTTCCTCTATTTCTTTGCATTGATGGCTTAGGAAGGCTTTCTTATCTCTCCTTACTATTCTTTGGAACTCTGCATTCAGATGCTTATATCTTTCCTTTTCTCCTCTGCTTTTCACTTCTCTTTTCACAGCTATTCTTAAGGCCTCCTCAGACAGCCATTTTGCTTTTAGGCATTTCTTTTTCTTGGGGATGGTCTTTTATTTTTTTATTTTTTCATTTTTTTTTACTTTACAATACTGTATTGGTTTTGCCATACATTGAGATGAATCCACCACAGGTGTACATGAGTTCCCAACCCTGAACTCCCCTCCCACCACCCTCCCCATATCATCTCTCTGGGTCATCCCAGTGCACCAGCCCTAAGCATCCTGTGTCTTGTATCGAACCTAGACTAGTGATTCATTTCTTACATGATAGTATACATGTTTCAATGCCATTCTCCCAAATCATCCCACCCTCTCTCTCTCCTACAGAGTCCAAAAGTCTGTTCTTTACATCTGTGTCTCTTTTGCTGTCTTGGGGATGGTCTTGATTCCTGTCTCCTGTACAGTGTCACGGACCTCCATCTGTAGTTCATCAGGCACTCTGTCTATCACATCTAGTCCCTTAAATCTATTTCTCACTTCCACTATATATTCATAAGGGATTTGATTTAAGTCATACCTGAATGGTCTAGTGGTTTTTCCCACTTTCTTTAATTTAAGTCTGAATTTGGCAATAAGGAGTTCATGATCTGAGCCACAGTCAGCTCCCAGTCTTGTTTTTGCTGACTGTATAGAGCTTCTCCATCTTTGGCTGCAAAAAATATAAGGAATCTGATTTCTGTGTTGACCATCTGGTGATGTCCACGTGTAGAGTCTTCTCTTGTGTTGTTGGAAGAGGATGTTTTCTATGACCAGTGCGTTCTCTTGGAAGAACTCTATTGGCCTTTGCCCTTCTTCATTCTGTACTCCAAGAAGACCAAGTTTGCCTGTTACTCCAGGTGTTTCTTGACTTCCTACTTTTGCATTCCAGTCTCCTATAATGAAAAGGACATCTCTTTTGGGTGTTAGTTCTAGAAGGTCTTGTAGACAGCACAGCCCATTTCTTCACTGAGTTATGTGAGCCCCTTCACCATGACAAGGCAGTGATCCTGATATTAATAAAGCTAATGGATGAGATGGAATTCCAGTAGAGCTATTCAAAACCCTAAAGGATGATGCTATCAAGGTGTTGCATTCAATATGTCTGCGAATCTGGAAGACCCAGCTGTGGTCACAGGGCTGCAAAAGATCAATCCTTATCCCAGTTTCCAGGAAGGGTAATACTAAAGATTGTGCTAACCATCGGACAGTTGCACTCATCTCCCATGCTAGTAAGATCATGCTTAAAATCTTGCATGCTAGGCTTTAGCATTACATGAACCAAGAAATTCCAGATTGTCAAACTGGGTTTAGAAAAGGAAGAGGAACCAGACATCAAATTGCCAACATTTGCTGGATCATAGAGAAAGCAAGGGAATTCCAGAAAAACATCTGCCTCTCCTTCATCAACTACATCAACTAAAGTCTTTGACTCTGTTGATCATAACAAACTGTGGAAAGCTCTTAAACAGATGGGAATTCCAGACCATCTTACCTATCTCCTGAGAGACCTGTATGCAAGTCAAGAAGCAGCAGTTAAAACCCTGTATGGGACAACTGATTGGTTCAAGATTGAGAAAGGTATACAACAGGTTTGTCTGCTGTCACCCTGTTTATATAACCTATATGCTGAGCACATCATGAGAAATACACGGCTGGATGAGTTACAAGCTAGAATCAAGATAGGCGGGAGAAAAATCAACAACCTCGGATATTGCGGATGATACCACTCTAATGGCAGAAAGGGAAGAGGAATTAAAGAACCTCTTGATTAGGTTGAAGGAGGAAAGTGAAAGAGCTGGCTTAAAACTAAATATTAAAAACACTAAGATCATGGCATCTGGCCCCATTACTTCGTGGCAAATAGAAGGGTAAAGGTGGAAGTAGTGACGTATTTCCTCTTCTTGGGCTCTAAAATCACTGCAAATGGTGACAGCAGCCATGAAATCAGAAGATGATTGCTTCTTGGCAGGAAAGGCATGACAAACCTAGACAGTATGTTGAAAAGCAGAGACATTGTTCTGCCAACAAAAGTTGGTATAGTCAAGGAAGGTTATGGTCTTCTCAGTGGTCATGTATGGTTGTGAGAGCTGGGCCATAAAGAAGGCAGAATGCCAAATAATCGATGCCTTCGAAGTGTGGTGCTGGAGAAGACTCCTGAGAGTCCCTGGGAAAGCAAGGATATCAAACTAGTCAATCTTAAGAGAAATCAACCATGAATACTCGGTGGAAAGAGTGATACTGATCCTGACGCTCCAGTATTTTGGTAATCTGATGTGAATAGCGACTCATTGGAAAAGTTCCTGATGCTGGGAAAGATTGAAGACAGAAGAAGAAGAGGACGTCAGAGGATGAGATGGCTGGATGGCATCACCGATCAATGGACATGAACTTGGGCAATCTTTGGGAGATGGCGAGGACAGGGAGGCCTGGTGTGCTGCAGTCCATGGAGTTGCAAAGATTCTGACACAACTAGGCCACTGAACAACAGCAGCAACATTATTAACTGTGGCCAATACACTGTACAGTATATCACCAGAACTTACTCAGCAGCTTATAACTGTAAATTTGTACCCTTTGGCAAGCATCTCTCCATTTCACATACACTTCAGCTTCTTATAGCCATCACTCTACTCTGTTTCTATAATTTCAGCTTTTTTATATTCCACATAAAGTGAGGTTGTTCAATATTTTTCTTTCTTAAGTGACTTATTTCACTTAGCATAATGACTTCACCACCCATCCTTGTTGTTACAAATGGCAGGATTTTCTCTTTTTTGTTCAGCAATATTCAATTGTGTGTACCATTGTATGTACCCATTTTCTTTATTCAGTCATCCATGGATTATACTTAGTTTGTTTCCAGGTCTTGGCTG
>SJYQ01009031.1:86775-104140 GCA_006410935.1 Redunca redunca | reverse complement strand
TAAATAATGTATATCAATTTAAATTTGATCCTAGGTCCTTAGAGTATAATTTATATTTGAGTTTCTTACAATTGAAATAAAAGGACTGTATGTTCCAGTTATGCAGATGATACCACCTTTATGGCAGAAAGTGAAGAGGAACTAAAAAGCCTCTTGATGAAAGTGAAAGAGGAGAGTGAAAAAGTTGGCTTAAAGCTCAACATTCAGAAAACGAAGATCATGGCATCTGGTCCCATCACTTCATGGGAAATAGATGGGGAAACAGTGGAAACAGTGTCAGACTTTGTTTTTTGGGGCTCCAAAATCACTGCAGATGGTGACGGCAGCCATGAAATTAAAAGACGCTTATTCCTTGGAAGAAAAGTTATGACCAACCTAGAAAGCATATTAAAAAGCAGAGACATTACTTTGCCAACAAAGGTCCATCTAGTCAAGGCTATGGTTTTTCCAGTGGTCATGTATGGATGAGAGAGTTGGACTGTGAAGAAAGCTGAGTGCCGAAGAACTGATGCTTTTGAACTGTGGTGTTGGAGAAGACTCTTGAGAGTCCCTTGGAGTGCAAGGAGATCAGCCCTGGGATTACTTTGGAAGGAATGATGCTAAAGCTGAAACCCCAGTACTTTGGCCACCTCATGTGAAGAGTTGACTCATTGGAAAAGACTCTGATGCTGGGAGGGATTGGGGGCAGGAGGAGAAGGGGACGACCGGGGATGAGATGGCTGGATGGCATCACTGACTCGATAGACGTGAGTCTGAGTGAACTCCAGGAGTTGGTGATGGACAGGGAAGCCTGGCGTGGTGCAATTCATGGGATTGCAAAGAGTCGGACACGACTGAGTGACTGAACTGAACTGAACTGTTGTTCTGGTTAAACTGTTCTGTAGCTGTTTTGATTAATTTAGATTTGGTTTTTGTTAGTATAGTGGTTGGTAGGTAAAGTGATTATGAAAATAAAGTTGTTAAGGGACTTCCCTGGTGGTTCAGTGACTAAGACTCTGGTGCTCCCAGTGCAGGGGGCTCAGGTTCAATCCCTGGTCTGGAAACTGGATCCCACATGCTGCAACTTAGAGTTCTCATGCTGCACCTATAAAGGTGCCACACGCTACAGTGAAGATCAAAGATCCTGCATGTCGCAACTAAGAGACCTGGTGCAGCAAAATAAATAAATACAGGTGTTAAATATGTATGAACAGGAGTAGCCATGATTTTTATCAAAAGCATCTCTGAATTTAGCAGACTTATGTTAGCCTTTTTTTAAATCAACTTTGAGAAAAGCACAAAACAAAATGCATAGGAAAAAATTAGAAAAATGTTGGAGGAAGAGAGCTTGAAAGATGAAAAGTAGTCATTAAAAAATTGAACCCCTAAAACATGCTGTATAAATATGACATTCTTACATAAGAGGCTGATATTGCATGTATTGTGAATGTTTTCTAGGTAATTTATCATATATATCAGAAATATGTATAGTAGTGAGTTTCTAATTTCTTTGACAGTAGGTCAGAGAACTATGGAGATATGATCCAGAGGGAGAAAATAACTATTATTTCAACCTTTCTAAACAGGACACCATACTTGCAGAACTTCTTCAAATACATAAAGAACACATTGTAGGATATCATGAACATGATTCTCTTTTGGACCACAAAGAAGAAGAAGAGTTGACTGAAGAAGAAAGAAAAGCAGCTTGGGCTGAATATGAAGCAGAGAAGAAGGTAGTTCATCTGAAATGCTTTTTGTTGCTGTTTTTGTTGTTAGTCATTTAAAAGAATAGTGGAGGAAGGGTCACATTTGGAAAAAGTAATAATATAGTGAATCTTCAGGAACAGAGTACCCCAAGTTTGGGTGTCTGTTTATGGACTTTGGCTACCTTTGGTGTAGTCTCGAAGGAGAGGAGAGAAGAAAATGTTTCCCGTTGAAGAGTAGTAACCTCATTTCTGATTAGCACTTGCTAAATTGAGAGATTAGTGGGAAGCTGTATATTTAGCATCACTTAACTTCCATCAACACCCTTACTATAGTAACAGACATACAGGAACTTGAGTTTGGAGGTAGGCGTAAATGTTGCTTTAGCATGTGTACCAAACTCAAAGTTTTGACCAATTATCAGAACACAGAAATACTCCATTATTGGACATTAATGTCAATCTCCAGCAGCAACTTTATTTAAAGTAATTCCACCTCTGTTTTCAGTACCACCTCACTTGAGCAAAAATGTGCCTGAGCATGGGAAACCTTATCCTAATACCCGAATCCATTTTAAACTCCTAATTCATTGTACTAAACTTCTTTAACATTGTGATTTTAGGAGTCTCATCAGAATTCTCTGAGTTGCCCCATACTGTGGGAATTATCAGAAAAGAGTAAACCTTTAGGGGTTAAAGCTTTCTATGTAATCAGATCTTAGTTTCAGATGAAAAGGGTGTTTTGTTTGTGTGTGAAAGAGTGTTAATAATTTCCTAGATCTGAGAATGTGGATTTTTTTCTCACCCAGTAGATGATGTAGAATTTCAAGTTTTAAATCACAATGTGGAAAGTGCATAATTTTTTGTTTGTAGGGACTGACCATGCGTTTCAACATACCAACTGGGACCAATTTACCCCCTGTCAGTTTTAACTCTCAAACTCCTTATATTCCTTTCAATTTGGGAGCCCTATCAGCAATGAGTAATCAACAGCTGGAGGTAAGTTGTGAAGTACAAAAGTATTTTGCCTTGAATTAAAGGTAATTTCAAGTGCCTTGTTGTTGAGGGTTTCCTGTGCAGGAATATCACATTCCCCAAAAGATTACCTCTGAATAGACCAAGAAATTTTTCTTTTATTTGTTGACCTTTTTGAACCAGCGTAGTTATAATAAAATGTGGTTTGTTCAGAGCACAAAGAAATCAGGCCTTGAATTAATATAGTTTGAATTATTTTAATTAAGAAACAATAGGGTAGCTGACTGGNAGCAATAGCACTTTCTTCAGTTATAAAATATTTTGAATAAACAAATTACTTAATGTTTGAAAGTGGGATAAATACACACATTGATCTACATTCTAAAGCAGTGAAGATGCAACTTTAAGTGTATGATAATGTACAGTATTATGAAATAATTTTAAAAATAGGATCAATGATGAGTTAAATAAGAAAGACTAGGTTTTAATATACCAGTAATTAAATAATGTAATTGAATCTGTGATTTTCTTTTTAAAATGTGCTTATGGAGTCATTTAAATTATTAAATTATTGGTGCAGTAGAACCCAATTTTTATCTTCCTAACAAGACCCTCACTGATGAGTTTTATTCCACTTTATTGATGCTGAATTTTGCTGTACTTTTCAATTACTTAAAGATTTTTAAGGCCACATGCTGTAAATTGGCAAGAGAAAGGCTCCCTATACTTTTAAAATTAAGCTGTCTTTTATGTGCCCTGATAAAGTTATTTCTTGCATTCTTCTAGGACCTCATTAATCAAGGAAGAGAAAAAGTTGTGGAAGCAACAAACAGTGTGACAGCAGTGAGGATTCAGCCTCTTGAAGATATAATTTCAGCTGTAGTAAGTTAATTGGCAATTGTCTTACACCAACTTGGAATTCTTCTTCCCACCATTCATTCTGATTTTTGTTTTTTGTTTCACTACTTCTGTGGGGGAAAGATTGTAATTCTTATAACTTGATTTACAACAGTAAAATACTAGTAAACTGTATAATAGTGCCAAGCTATATATCTCAGTTTTATCTAGATGTTGATACAAAAGAGAAATGTAAAATCAAAGAACTGGGAAATCAGTTAATCATGGAAATGTATGTGTTGTTTATATAAACATATTTTAATTACCAGTTGCATGCATTAAATCCAAATAGTTTTTCTCTAGGCATAGCTAGCCCTTGTACAACAGTGGACAGTTTAGTACCTTACTTTTACATCATCGTCTTCTTTAGAAAAGATTAAAGGAAAAGGAGGAAAGAAAACTTTAAAAACCCTGAATATCTTTAAGGACCATAAATATTTTATTTTCTTCAATTCTACTGCAATAAGGAGTAAATAGAAATTTTTCTTCTAGTGGAAAGAAAACATGAATCTCTCAGAGGCCCAGGTACAGGCATTAGCATTAAGTAGACAAGCCAGCCAGGAGCTTGATGTCAAACGAAGAGAGGCGATCTACAATGACGTGTTGACAAAACAACAGATGGTAAGAATTCAGAGTATCTCTAGGTTATGTTTAATTTTCTCGAATTTATAATAATGAGTTTGTGTGACATCTGTGTTGCTATCTGTTCCCACATGTGGTTGGATGGATGGTCATTGGTTATTCCCAGAAGAAATTTTATTCATAAACCTAGTAATGTCAAATAAAGGTAATATCTTTTGTTGCAAATGAGCAACAGCTTCCCAAATGAATCTCCTTGAAGTTTACATAGCATCTCTTCCATATTATTTTACTTTTGTATTCTGGACATCTAGAAAGGAATTTTTGCCAGACTTTTCTTACCACATTTACTGATTTTAAACAACTTCCACAAATAAGTATACTTTTTAATATATTGAATTTGAGATAACAAGTGGAGCTATAAATGATATATGACACAGGTTCCTACTAAATTATGTAATTCTTTATAAGGCTAACATATTCCAGAATCCTTGATTATCTTTGTTAGCATGGTTGTTTGGCAGCCATCTACCTTGCACTGGGAAATTTCAACTCTTGACACCAGGGAATCAATTTCTGTGGCATGAATTTTACTTAGAAAGCACTGTAGAATTATGTGGTTTTAAATTATCTTAGGAAATCTGAGACATTCTAGGTAGGCAGGTAGGAATTACTCCCACTGCAAGTGCCTTTCCCCTTTGGTGTTTGTCACTAAAAGTGTTTATTTGTCTGTCATCATGTGAAATACTCAAAAGAAGGACAAAGAAAGAGACTTGACAAAAAAGTGCTGTAACTAATACTTGAGACTAATCACAGTGCAGGACAGGTTACTATAGCAACCAACTTAAATGCTGCTTGCACTACAATAGTCAAGTCATTAAGAGAATTTAGCCCTAAATGGTGTTACTAACTGGTTTCTACAGTAATGGTCCTGTGAATGCCATCAAATTAGTAATGGTGATAACAATAATATGTTTTTCTTTTGGTGTGGTACCCCCTTAACAAATTGATTTTAACTCAAAATTTGATACTGCCTCTTTGAGACAGGTCATGCACTTGTAACAGCTCCCTTTTCTCTCCTTAGTTAATCAGCTGTGTTCAGCGAATACTTATGAACCGAAGGCTCCAGCAACAGTACAATCAGCAGCAGCAGCAGCAAATGACTTATCAACAAGCAACACTGGGTCACCTCATGATGCCAAAGCCTCCAAATTTAATCATGAATCCTTCTAACTACCAGCAGATTGATATGAGAGGAATGTATCAGTCAGTGGCTGGTGGTATGCAGCCACCACCATTACAACGTGCGCCACCCCCAATGAGAAGCAAAAATCCAGGACCTTCCCCAGGGAAATCAATGTGATTTTGCACTAAAAGCTTAAAAGATTGTTAAAATCATAGAAAGATCTTTTATTTTTTTAGGAATCAATGACTTAACAGAACTCAACTGTATAAATAGTTTGGTCCCCTTAAATGCCAATCTTCCATATTAGTTTAAAATTTTTTTTAATAGGGCATACCATTTCTTCCTGACATTTGTCAGTGATGTTGCCTAGAATCTTCTTACACACATTGAGTACAGAAGATCTTTCAAATTGTTTTCAGTGAAAACAAGTCCTTCCATAACAGTAACAACTCCACAGGTTTCCTCTCTAAATTTTTATGCCTGCTTTTAGTGACCATAAAATTGTCATAAATTAATGAATTTATGAAAAAATACTGATTTATATATTCATTCTTTACATATAAAGACACACAGCTGAGTTCTTAGAGTTGATTCCTCAAGTTATGGAATACTTTTGTACTTATCCATTTCTTGACTAAAGTGATTGAAATGGTTTTAATGTTCTTTTGACTGAAGTCTGAAACTGGGCTCCTGCTATATCATCTCTGTGACTGAAAGTTAGAAACTAAGTGTTGGTTATCTTTGACACAGAATTGTGTGCAATATTGTTAAATACTACTGCTCTAAAACTTGGAGGAGTCTTACAGTTATCTTAGCATTGTATAAACAGCCTTAAGTACAGCCTAAGAAGAGAATTCTTTTTCTTCTTTAGTCTTTTCTGCCATTTTTATTTTCAGTTATATGTGCTGAAGTAATTACTGGTAAAATTTCGGGGTCGTGGATTACCTTCCACACTTGAATTTTCTCTCTCCTGGCACTAATATAAGGCACATCTCTTAACTGCTTGGTGCCAGTGCTAGTGCTTCATCCTGTTGCTGGCAGTGGGATGTGGACTAACAAAATCAAGTTCTAGCATTTTAGGAGGTTAAGGATGACGTTGTGGTTGTTAGCTTCACACCCTGTTTTATAAACAACATCAAAATGGCAGAACCGTTGCTGACTTTAAGTTCACATGGGGAATGTGCTTTAAAACAATTCCCAGTACTGTCAGTATTGTGAAGTAATTCCTCCTAAAGATAAGGATCACTGGCTTCTATGCTCTTCCTCTTCTTTTCTCTCATCAGTATGTTGTTTTTCCCCAACTGTATTTTCTTACATAAATTCTGTTTTAAAGCTTAGTTTGTTTTTTTTTTAGTTTAGATCTGTGAGGCAATTTTCTAATCAAAATTCATCTAATGCCCTTTTATGAGGTTTTACATTGTCGTTTTTCTTACTCCAGGCTTGTAAAAATGACCTATATGCTTATTCATGTACAATTTGGTTGCTTGAGTTTCTTAAAGAAAAAGATTGTTAGACTATGAGAGTCAACTCAACATGGCGAAACCATTTTTGAGATGGCGATGTAACATGTAGTGGAAATAGCTAACAAATTCCAAAAATAAAAAGCTGGGTGGAGGATTTGCTCTAGGTATCACTGAGTTAGAATCAATTTAACATTAGCTAAAACTGTTTTGAGTTGTTTGGACGATTAAGAGATGTCAACTTTTATCTTGAAAGAACTAGTGGTAGAACATTCAAGAGTACTAGGTACTAAGAGTACTAAGAATTTTGAGGTTTGGTGGATCCACCCTCCACGTTCCCATATTTGGATATTATACCAGCCATATAATCAAATTTATTTCACTATGGGGATGTGTTTTTACTTTAGAAGAAATGAAAAAGACAGGATTTGTGAAATAAATATTTGAAGACAGTATACTCTGGCCAGCTGTTATCGGTTGGTATTTCTACAAGTCCAGAATACTTTAAACCTGATTTATTCAACCTGGGAACTTTCATCATGGTCTGATTACTTGATCAAAGACATAGATGTCAAAATTTTAGGCAACCTTCTAAACCTTTTTCATCATGAATGAAGAAACTATGACTTAAAGAATAATACATAGAAAGGTTAATTGGAAATAGTTTGGGATAAAACTTGGATCAGTCTGCATACAATCTTCACTTGACATTTTAGCTACATAATATGTACTTTGAGTATAACATCGAGCTTTAACAAATATTTAAAGATAAAGTCATGTCAATAAGATACTAAAAGGCTCATTTTTATATTTGTTTTAGATGTTTTAAATAGTTGCAATGGCTTAAAAAATGATTTAAAATGTTGCTTGTAATACAGTTTTGCCTGCTAAATTCTCCACATTTTGTAACCTGTTTTATTTCTTCGGGTGTAAAGCGTTTTTGCTTAGTATTGTGATATTGTATATGTTTTGTCCCAGTTGTATAGTAATGTTTCAGTCCATCATCCAGCTTTGGCTGCTGAAATCATACAGCTGTGAAGACTTGCCTTTGTTTCTGTTAGACTGCTTTTCAGTTCCGTATTGAGTATCTTAAGTACTGTAGAAAAGATGTCACTTCTTCCTTTAAGGCTGTTTTGTAATATACATAAGGACTGGAATTGTGTTTTTAAAGAGAAGCATTCAAGTATGACAATAATACTATCTGTGTTTTCACCATTCAAAGTGCTGTTTAGTAGTTGAAACTTAAACTATTTAATGTCATTTAATAAAGTGACCAAAATGTGTTGTGCTCTTTATTGCATTTTCACAGCTTTGAAAATCTGTGCACATAATGTTTCATAGAAAATGTATAGCTTTTTATGTGCTATTTAATGGTGATTCTTTTGCACATTTAGTTATTTAATATTGGGAGGTCAAGGAGTTTGTTTTTTGAATCTGTTATATACTAAATTCTGTAAAAGGAGATCTCAAACCTCAAAAATAATTTACATACCAGGAAGCCTGTGTGTGTTTGTTAGTTTTGGTTGTTTGTGTGTAATCCAGCACCATTTCCTGCTTCCCAACAGCTGTGTCACTCATTTTAAGTCAAGCAGATCTACCACTCCACAGTTGATATGAAAGCTGCTTATCATCCTGAAGCACTAGCAGGTTGATGGAAATTATCACCTGGCCTCCAAAGAAGCTGAATATTTTGCAGTCTTCCCTTAGCTATGCCCATTCTCCCTCTAATATCATAAAACCAGATACATATTTCTGTACCCTAAACAAAACTTTCAAACAGTTACATATCCCAGTAAAAATTTTCCTTTGAGGGTGGCATATTGTGTGATGTTTTAACAGTAAAGTAGGTCATCCTTTTACATATTTATTTCACTAACAATTACATTCAGGTTATTCCCCACCGTGTTTCACCAGACTTAGTCTCAAGTGACTTTTGGCTATCTCCAAATCAAATCTAGCCTTAAAAGAGATGAAAATTCTTCCACCATTGATTTTTTTTGAAAAATATGTAATCTGTGCCAATCTAAAAGGAGTGACCAAGTTTCAGAAATGCTTTTTGTCTGTGCAACATTTTATATATGCTGTTATATGGAAGTGAATAAAAATTAAAAATCCAAAATATATACTGTTTCTAAGCTTAATATCTGTCAGGAACCAAACTGCCCACATCATTCATGTCAGATCTAATAAAAGAATGGTCCTTCTTGCCCCTGCCTAAGAGTTTTACTCCTCAAGAGTATGTGCTGACGTAAAATTTCTTTACATATACACTGCCACCCTCTCTTTGGAATAACCTTCCTGATACATTATGTCCACTTCACTAACTATGGGAATCACTCTTCCCCTCAGTCTAGGGATCTGATAGTGACCACTGTATACCTTCACCAAGGGAGGTGTGACAAGGAAAGCAGCATATCAATTGAGGCCTTTGTTAAAAACAATAAAGATCAAGCTTTAATTGAAGGAATGAAAGGATGAGACGAATCCTGAAATACTGAAGAGCCTCTTAATATTCAGAACTGCCCCATATTTCAAGCAGACTACCCAGCAGCATTCTTCCACATTCTGCTCCTGAACATTATGCCCTCACTTATCCTCCCTGATAGGGAGGGGGAGCTTGGCGCCAATCTCCTTTATTAAATAGACTTGGCTCCCTCCCTGCAGACCTCACGTTAAATATGTGTTGATTTTCAATAAAGGTGAAGAAAGATGACATATGCAAGGATGGGGTTTGTTTCAGGTGTATGCGGAGAAAGTGTATGAAAAGGAGAAAAGGTAGAGAAGGATCAGGAAGAGACTAAATTGGAGTGGATTGATAGAGGGTCTTGAAATCCTGAACGGGTAATTCAATACAGAGGATAACAAGGGATTGTGAGGCAGCTGATGTGTTCAAAGTAGCAGGTAAAGACAGTGATTTGGGCAGGGTTAATTTGAATGGTTTAGAACGTAACGTCAAGAAAGATTGCAGACAGGAAGACAGGTAATTAAGCATTCAGTGACCAGACTACTAACAATTTTAAGGACAAAAGGCAAAATCATTAGAAGCTGTATAGAAAAGTGAACTTCTTAAATTGTGAGAAAAACCTTAACTTCCTTTTACCCTTCCCCAAGGAGTCCGCTTTGTTCAGGATTTCTGATTTTACATGCAAAACTTCACTTTTTGTTTACTTTCTCAAACCTAGTGGAAAATCCATAGTGGCATTCCTGTTTCGCAATTTTTCATTACTTCTAATTATCTTGTATACATATTTGCAGAAAGTAAGTTTGGTTCTACTTCCTCAAGCTAATCTTCAAAGGGCTAAATCCATTCTTGTTACTTTTTCTTGAGACCCATCTAGTCCAAGGGCTAGTATCTCTGTTGGTGGTGTTACATTCACAAAGCTTCCCTTCGTATTTTCAAAGTACTTTGTGGTTATTATGTGTTTACCTGTATACCACATATGAGAAAAGTGAGGAGAATAACTACATTTTTCTCAGGACAGTTAAGCTAAAAGACCAAATCTATTCCACTGAGGAGGCAGAAGATAAATTATAGTTAAATTATCTGAGTCTTTCATGTCTCATTTGGAAAATGGGACTATAATAATACCTTAACTTTCTTGAATGCAGGAGGCCTGACCAGGTGATTTCTTGAGGTCCTTTTCAGCTCTTACGGTTTAGACGTGAGAAAACCACAGTTTGAAGTCAAAAGGCGATGTGTATGTCTAAGGTTACACAGTAAGTTTGAACAGAATTAGAAATGCCTTCCCTTTAGCTAGCCCTCCCCCATTAAGCTATACCTTTTCTTTTCCTCTGTTTAGAAAAATGAGAGGTCTGACAGGCATTTTAATGACAAAGCAGGTAAGTCGAGTTGTAATTGGCTCTAATTACTACTTCTACAAGCTGTAACCTCCTTTATCTTTTGCCCAGGGGCACTCAGAGCAATGTTTCTTATTCTGGAACTCGCAGAAAATGAAAAAAACATGTTAAAGGATCTGATTCTTACAGCTTGGTTACTTGATTGGGTTATATACATGACAAAACATCAAGGTAAATATAAATCCGCTTTTGTTAAGTCAACTTTTAAGCAAATAATTGGTAGCCTCCCATTTGATTGTTCATAACTGTAAAGCCCAAATTAGGCCAATATTTAAATTGTCTGGTCTGGATAAAGTTTATAGTAAGTAGGAGGCAATATTGTCGTCTATTAACTCTTATGTAACACATATGACATTTTTTGAGATGTGGGTTTTATAATGGTTTATTCTTGTGATGAAAACTACAAAAGCTAACAGAAGAGTGAAAGGGTGATTATTTTCTTTGTAGCTGCTTGTTCCTACATGCCAGTAGCAAAGCAAGTAGAAGCTTGTGTCTAGTTCGCTGAATACATTTCAATGGGGGGAAAATGTGGTTGATATAATCATTTGCAGTCTTGTTAGTTCATTCTCAGTTCTTGGTAGGTTTTCAATAATAAAACATGGAGGTTGGCCTTCAAAGGCTTTAGTGATACAGGCTTGCTTGGACCCTATCCTTAGCAAAGTAAACCTTTTATTATGTGTTTCCGCCCTCTCTTTGCATTATCTTCCACACTCTACTGGATGTGCTAAGCTCAAACGTACCTGCCTGCAATTTTTTCCCCTTCTCCAAACTATCATTTCACCACCCATACATCCCTTTATATTCTAATACCTCAGTGTGTGTGTGTATATGTGTGTATTTGTAGGGGAGGCTTATAAAATCATACAATGCTAGAGATGGTACGGGTCTTAGAGACCCTGTAGACTATCTCTCTATAGTCAGAAAATAAAGGTCCAGAGAGGGAAAGAGATACACAAGGGCACCTATATCTTCTAGCTTCTATTCCACTTCATTCCACTCTGTTCAGATGCCCCCTATTACACCAGTGTCCCAATTCACTTTTTTTCAATCTGCCTGACCACAATAAGCAAATTTTCAGAATAATTGTTCTGAACTCAACTTTAAAATGAGAACTGTTTGTGGAAAATAGAGGGGTATGTGGACCAAAACGACAGGGAAACAAATTCCTGTGTGGTAACTGTAAAATGGGATATTTATTTTTCTTTTTTCACCACACTCAGCACAGTTAAGACCAATAGGATCTAGAAGCACTGTTCTGCTTTCTGGATCTCCGCATCCTTCAGAGTCAAAGATGGAATAATTCAGCCTTCCTCAGATGAGGTAAGTTGATGTACCAAGTACTTCAAAATCCTCTATTTCAAATGAGAAATGCTGCTGTATTCACAAGGAAACAAGACAGAAAGCTCTGTGTTAGTGTAGTGATGTCTGTTAGGATAGGGGCAACTAAAGATTATTGAGTATAGAGATGTGCCAGAAGGATCATGAATAGTTTACATATTTTCAGAGAACTAAAACAGCAAAATGATTTTAATATGATAGAATTTGGGGGTCTCATTCTAGATTTATAAGGTTGTACAAGTTAGTTCACCTCACTGAATCTTCTTTTGCACAGCAATAAAGATTTATTGAATGCCTATTATGTGTCAGGCACTATGACTAGTCACTATCCTGTTTTACCGATGAGGAAATAGGTTTAAAATAATTAAATTATTCACTCAGTGTCACATGACTAACTGGAAGAGGCAGAATTCAAGAGCAGGTATCTGATTCTGCTTTTGCCATTAAACAAGCTTTTTTTCAAGGTACTTCCTTCTGTGTCTCTTCAATGGTACCTAGAGAGTTTGGCTTTATCCTCTCATTTCCTTCTGTGATCCAAATAGAAGTGTCTGAAAAACTGTGAGTACTTTGAAATACATTTCAAGATACCCAAATTCATTTTTAATACAGTGGCTTCCTTACAAGTTCTTTGAGGCACCAACTGAGAATCCTAAAGATAGAACTATTCTGAACTAAATTTACTTTTCATTTTTCCACCTGATAAAGTGTAGGTACCGTACCATTCAAGCAAGGCCTTAAATGAGCTAGAATATGGACATGTAGAGATGAAGGAGAAGGGTATCTCAGAGGAAACAGCAAACACAAACAGGTGTAAGCAGCAAAGAACAGAATTCAGAATAGGATAGTTCTAGGAAATGCCATGCTTCTGTACTTGTGCACAGAAGGTCAAAGTCTCATTTAAGCCAATAGTTTCTGGAGTACATAAATAATAATAGTATGGTAGGATAATTCTAAAAGAGATGGGAATACCAGACCACCTGACCTGCCTCTTGAGAAATGTGTATGCAGGTCAGGAAGCAACAGTTAGAACTGGACATGGAACAACAGACTGGTTCCAAATAGGAAAAGGAGTACGTCAAGGCTGTATATTGTCACCATGCTTATTAACTTCTATGCAGAGTACATCATGAGAAACACTGGGCTGGAAGAAGCACAAGCTGAAATCAAGATTTCCGGGAGAAATATCAATAACCTCAGATATGCAGATGACACCACCCTTATGGCAGAAAGTGAAGAGGAATTAAAAGGCCTATTGATGAAAGAGGACAGTGGAAAAGTTGGCTTAAAGCACAACATTCAGAAAACGAAGATCATGGCATCTGGTCCCATCACTTCTTGGCAAACAGATTGGAAAACGGTGAAAACAGCGTCAGACTTTATTTTTTTGGGCTCCAAAATCACTGCAGATGGTGATTGCAGCCATGAAATTAAAAGACGCTTATTCCTTGGAAGAAAAGTTATGACCAACCTAGATAGCATATTGAAAAGCCGAGACATTACTTTGCCAACAAAGGTCCATCTAGTCAAGGCTATGGTTTTTCCAGTGGTCATGTATGGATGTGAGAGTTGGACTGTGAAGAAGGCTGAGCACCGAAGAACTGATGCTTTTGAACTGTGGTGTTGGAGAAGACTCTTGAGAGTCCCTTGGACTGCAAGGGGATCCAACCAGTCCATTCTGAAGGAGATCAGCCCTGGGATTTCTTTGGAAGGAATGATGCTAAAGCTGAAACTCCAGTACTTTGGCCACCTCATGCAAAGAGTTGACTCATTGGAAAAGACTCTGATGCTAGGAGGGATTGGGGGCAGGAGGAGAAGGGGACGACAGAGGATGAGATGGCTGGATGGCATCACAGACTCGATGGACGTGAGTCTGAGTGAACTCTGGGAGTTGGTGATGGACAGGGAGGCCCGGCGTGCTGCGATTCATGGTGTCGCAAAGAGTTGCACACGACTGAGTGACTGAACTGATACCCTCTGCAATAAAGTCAGAATCTCAGCCTTGGTAGGAGAAAGGGCTCTTTCACATTTGCTACTTTTGTATCATTTCCTTTTAGATTCTACATATAAGGGAAAGGGATGTCATATATTTCTCCTTCTCTGACTGACTGACTTCACTAGGTATGACACTCTCTAGGTCCATCCATGCTCAAAGGACCATAGTAAGTTGATGGCAATAGAATATGGTATTTCACTCACTTTGCATGACAAATGGTTAACAAATGGTTATAAAGGAGTTCTTAGAAACCATTAACAAAGACATTGATATACTAAGGGAAATGAAAAAAAAAAAACACAAGGGAATGAAGGAACACAAGTGATTAGTAAGGATTATATGAGAAGGCAATGGCACCCCACTCCAGTACTCTTGCCTGGAAAATCCCATGGACGGAGGAGCCTGGTAGGCTGCAGTCCATGGGGTCGCTAAGAGTGGGACTCGACTGGGCGACTTCACTTTCACTTTTCAGTTTCATGCATTGGAGAGGGAAGTGGCAACCCACTCCAGTGTTCTTGCCTGAAGAATCCCAGGAACGGGGGAGCCTGGTGGGAGGCCGTCTCTGGAGTCGCACAGAGTCGGACACGACTGAAGTGACTTGCAGCAGCAAGCATATATGAAGATGACTGAGTTGCCTGGGCTCTTAAACACTACGTTATATGACCTCCATTAGAGTACATGCATGGCATCTTTTTTAGATCTCAGAGTCTCTCCTACCTAAAAATAAACAAAAAGTATCTTTTATTTGCTTCTTTCTCAAGCCATGACCTTATCTCTGTTCTCTTTTCTGCTAAACCTCTCAAAAGTGTGGTCTGTAATTGCTGCCTACAGTTCCCCTCACCCTTCTCTTCATTCTTTAGCTTCCTCAGCAATATGCTTTCTGCTCCTACTCCTCCACAGATGATACTTTCTTGACAGCAACCCATGATATACTAAAAAGAAAAGACCACAACTCTGTGGACTGGAGCTGCAACAAAGTTATGATCTCTAAATTCAGCTGTCTAGAAACCCTTCTAAGTGTCCCTAATCAGCTGCCTACTATCTTCCTCTCTAGGTTCAAGGAGATAACCTTGTCTCCTAGTTCTTTTTGAATGAAAAAAGCATCAAGTCAAAAACCTCACAATCTCCTTTCCACCCAGTCCCCTTCACAGAATTACCTTTCCTTCCCCCTTCTCTTGAGTTTCAATGTCAGTGTCTCCCTTCTGCCAATAAATGTATTCTTCCACCTGTGCTATGGAGCCAAGTTCCTCCTTACTCCTTAGAGATTTGGCTCCATCCACCATCATCCCCTCTTTCTCCTATACCTTTGACCTCCAGCTCCCCAACCCTGATCCCTTCCTAATGCTATAAGTACAGTAGCCTCTTAGTTTGTCTCCCCATCCATACAATCCATCTTCCACACTGCAGTCAGAATGATCTTACTTGTTTATTTTTTAATATAAATTTATTTATTTTAGTTGGAGGCTACTTTACAATATTGTATTGGTTTTGCCATACATCAACATGAATCTGCCATGGGTGTACACATGTTCCCCATCCTGAACCCCCCTCCCACCTCCGTCCCCATACCATCCCTCTGGGCCATCCCAGTGCACCAGCCTCAAGCATCCTGTATCATGCATCGAACCTGGACTGGCGATTCATTTCACATATGAAAACATACGTTTCAATGCCAGAATGATCTTAAACACAAATCTGACCATGTTACGTTTCCTTAGGTTGCTTCCCACCATACAGAAGCAGCTCATATAGTATATTCACCACTAAACTCCTAAAAGTTATCAAAACCACCAGAAGACTTGGCCTTATTAGCCTAAGACTTCTGCCTTCCCCATCTATATTTGCCTTGAGGAGTAGTGTGGGGAGAGGGGAAACTGGTGATTGTTTTCTCTGTCAGTTAGCTAAAAGGTTTTGAGTCATGACTGTGCAGTCAATCACTGAGTATGGGGACAAACAATAGATTTCTGGGCAAGAGGATAGCAGACTACAAGAAAATAAGATTTCTCTCTGCTTTTTCAACCTCTATTACACTAGAGGCCCCCTCAAGTCAAGTTCATGAAAATTCATTAGCACCTGCTAAGTACTGTGTCAGGTATGATAAAAAAAATTATAGAGAACTTGCTGGTCTGGATCCTGGCATTTAGAAACCTGTGTATGTGTGTGTGTCCAACTTATGAAGTATCTTTGTGCCAGGCACTATCCTCGGTTATTTACACCCATATTGTCAGTTCAGTTCAGTTCAGTCGCTCAGTCGTGTCCGACTCTTTGCGATCCCATGAATCGCAGCACGCCAGGCCTCCCTGTCCATCACCATCTCCCGGAGTTCACTCAGACTCACGTCCATCAAGTCCGTGATGCCATCCAGCCATCTTATCCCTAGTCGTCTCCTTCTCCTCCTGCCCCCAATCCCTCCCAGCATCAGAGTCTTTTCCAATGAGTCAACTCTTCACATGAGGTGGCCAAAGTACTGGAGTTTCAGCTTTAGCATCATTCCTTCCAAAGAAATCGCACAGCTGATCTCCTTCAGAATGGACTGGTTGGATCCCCTTGCAGTCCAAGGGACTCTCAAGAGTCTTCTCCAACACCACAGTTCAAAAGCATCAATTCTTCGGTGCTCAGCCTTCTTCACAGTCCAACTCTCACATCCATACATGACCACTGGAAAAACCATAGCCTTGACTAGATGGACCTTAGTTGGCAAAGTAATGTCTCTGCTTTTGAATATACTATCTAGGTTGCTGCTGCTAAGTTGCTTCAGTCATGGCTGACTCCGTGCAACCCCAGAGACTGCAGCCCACCAGGCTCCCCCGTCCCTGAGATTCTCCAGGCAAGAACACTGGAGTGGGTTGCCATTTCCTTCTCCAATGCATGAAAGTGAAAGTGAAGTTGCTCAGTCATGTCGTGACCCCTTGGACTGCAGCCTACCAGGCTCCTCTGCCCATGGGATTTTCCAGGCAAGAGTACTGGAGTGGGTTGCCATTGCCTTCTCCACTATCTAGGTTAGTTCTGTATTACTGCCACCTTTTTGTAGATGAGGAAACTGAGCCTTGCTAAAGGATCACAGAAGATTGTGCAACATACAGTTTGCAAATCCAAGTCTGCCGTCTGCAAAGCCCCTTCTTTTACTTTTATGGCTCTTCTTGCAACCCATTTGGGAAGATAGAGCTGATGATCCTGATATGAAGAGAGCACACTGGAGCAGTGTATGATCAGATGGTAATATGTGATACAAATAAAGACAAAATGATGTGATACAAAGAGTCTAGGATTCATGTTCAGTAAATTATGGAGCCAGTTTTGATTCTGTCACTAATTAGGCATGTGCCCTTAAATATATTACCCTCTATGGGTGTCAGTCTTTCTTTCTTTTTTTTTTTTTTTAATGAAGAGGTTG
>SJYQ01009031.1:46460-81244 GCA_006410935.1 Redunca redunca | reverse complement strand
CTAACAGAAGCAGAAGATATTAAGAAGAGGTGGCAAGAATACACAGAACTGTACAAAAAAGATCTTCACGACCAAGATAATCATGGTGTGATCACTCACCTAGAGCCAGACATCCTGGAATGGGAAGTCAAGTGGGCCTTAGAAAGAATCACTATGAACAAAGCTAGTGGAGGTGATGGTATTCCAGTTGAGCTATTTCAAATCCTGAAAGATGATGCTGTGAAAGTGCTGCACTCAATATGCCAGCAAATTTGGAAAACTCAGCAGTGGCCACAGGACTGGAAAAGGTCAGTTTTCATTCCAATCCCAAAGAAAGGCAATGCCAAAAAATGCTCAAACTACTGAACAATCACACTCATCTCACACACTAGTAAAGTAATGCTCAAAATTCTCCAAATCAGGCTTTGGCAATACGTGAACCGTGAACTTCCAGATGTTCAAGCTGGTTTTAGAAAAGGCAGAGGAACCAGAGATCAAATTGCCAACATCTGCTCGATCATCGAAAAAGCAAGAGAGTTCCAGGAAAACATCTATTTCTGCTTTATTGACTATGCCAAAGCCTTTGTGTGTATCACAATAAACTGTGGAAAATTCTTCAAGAGATGGGAATACCAGACCATCTGACCTGCCTCTTGAGAAACCTATATGCAGGTCAGGATGCAACAGTTAGAACTGGACATAGAACAACAGACTGGTTCCAAATAGGAAAAGGAGTACGTCAAGGCGGTATATTGTCACCCTGCTTATTTAACGTGTATGTAGAGTACATCATGAGAAATGCTGGGCTGGAAGAAGCACAAGAGGGATGGTATGGGTAGAGAGGTGGAAGGGGGGTTCAGGATGGGGAACACGTGTACATCCGTGGTGGATTCATGCTGATGTATGGCAAAACCAATACAATATTGTAAAGTAATTAGCTTCCAATTAAAATAAATAAACTTATATTAAAAAAAGAAGCACAAGCTAGAATAAAGATTGCCGGGAGAAATATGAATAACCTCAGATATGCAGATGACACCACCCTTATGGCAGAAAGTGAAGAGGAACTAAAAAGCCTCTTGATGAAAGTGAAAGAAAAGAGTGAAAAAGTTGGCTTAAAGCTCAACATTCAGAAAATTAAGATCATGGCATCTGGTCCCATCACTTTATGGGAAATAGATGGAGAAACAGTGGAAACAGTGACAGACTTTGTTTTTTGGGGCTCCAGAATCACTGCAGATGATGATTGCAGCCAGGACACTAAAAGAGGCTTACTCCTTGGAAGGAAAGTTATGACCAACCTAGAGAGCATATTAGAAAGCAGAGTTATTACTTTGCCAACAGAGGTCCATCTAGTCAAGGCTATGGTTTTTCCAGTGGTCATGTTGGACTGTGAAGAAAGCTGAGCATCAAAGAATTGATGCTTTTGAACTGTGGTGTTGGAAAAGACTCTTGAGAGTCCCTTGGCCTGTAAGGAGATCCACCCAGTCCAATCTAAAGGAGATCAGTCCCGGGTATTCATTGGAAGGAGTGATGCTGAAGCTGAAACTGCAATACCTTGGCTACCTCATGTGAAGAGTTTTCTCATTGGAAAAGACCCTGATGCTGGGAAGGATTGGGGGCAGGAGGAGAAGGGGACAACAGAGGATGAGATGGCTGGATGGCATCACCGACTCGATGGACATTAGTTTGAGTAAACTTTGGGAGTTGGTGATGGACAGGGCGGCCTCAGTTCAGTTCAGTTCAGTCTCAGTGCGACCCCATGAATCACAGCATGCCAGGCCCTCCCTGTCCATCACCAACTCCAGGAGTTCACCCAAACTCACGTCCATCGAGTCTGTGATGCCATCCAGCCATCTCATCCTCTGTTGTCCCCTTCTCCTCCTGCCCCCAGTCCCTCCCAGCATCAGGGTCTTTTCCAGTGAGTCAACTCTTCGCATCAGGTGGCCAAAGTATTGGAGTTTCAGCTTTAGCATCATTCCTTCCAAAGAACACCCAGGACTGATCTCCTTTAGAATGGACTGGTTGGATCTCCTTGCAGTCTAGGGGACTCTCAAGAGTCTTCTCCAACACCACAGTTCAAAAGCATCAATTCTTCGGCACTCAGCCTTCTTCACAGTCCAACTCTCACATCCATACATGACTCCTGGAAAGACCATAGCCTTGACTAGGCAGACCTTTGTTGGCAAAGGAATGTCTCTGCTTTTGAATATGCTATCTAGGTTGGCCATAACTTTCCTTTCAAGGAGTAAGCGTCTTTTAATTTCATGGCTGCAATCACCATGTGCAGTGATTTTGGAGCCCAGAAAAATAAAGTCTGACACTGTTTCCACTGTTTCCCCATCTGTTTGCTATGAAGTGATGGGACCAGATGCCTGGCGTGTTGTGATTCATGGGGTTGCAAAGAGTCGGACACGACTGAGCAACTGAACTGACCTAATAGAACCTAGAGTCTGTGTTCTTAGACAATTATACCAGGTGCTTACCAGAGAAGTTTGGTTAACACTCAACCAAAATAAAGCTGTTTAGATATTAGGGATTTTTTTCATGGACTATGGTGAATGCGAGATAGAATCAAGATTAAATGTATTAAAAGACATCAAGTAGGTAAATGCTGGTCTATTTGAAGTAGATAAGACTATATTTATAGTGGAGTCATTTGATGACCCAATTTTCATAACTTTATCTAGCAATGTTGGCAATGCAGAAGCAGAAGCAAAGAAAGTGGGCACTTTAAGATGAGTTGGATGGGGCTTTCGGTGTGGACTCTTCAAGTACATATGTCCTAGTTATATACATGACATTCAGATTGTAGAGTGAGGAGGCTGTGCTCTGAGTTTATATCAGAGGAGAGTTGTGGAATCTATTGGGTGTGAGTGTAATAGCTTAAGGTGGGAGCCTGGAGAAACCTATAGAATATAATGTTAGGTGGTTAGGATGGTATAGTGGATTTTAGAAAGTTGGAGCATTTACAACTGGTATGATGACACAGGGAAATTGAAAACAGACAGGGAACATGCATCTGCCACCACAGGTTTACTAGGGGTCTCAGTATGTAGCATGTTAAAGAGGACTGGGATGGGGCTCACAGTGGACAACTATAAGAAAGAAAAATGAAGATGGAGGTTTCTGGCTATGTGGGACCCAGGTGATACCGTTTATTCATGATATGGTCACAGAAACCTATAGAAGCAAGGCTCCTGGGACCCCAGAATGCACTGCTAAAATATAACTAAAATAGAAGTTGGGTGAGGGCTGACAGATTCTGTTGGTTTGCTTCATACCAGGTGCATTAGATGGTGGAGTTTCCAAGTGGGTGCTCTCATTATGTTTTCTTAGTAGGATGCCAGCATTTGCATGGCATGGCTGTCTCAATATACCACCTTACTTTGTGGTATTTGTCCTTTGTAAAATCCCAGCAGAGTCATACATAGAGAGAGGGGATGGAGTGATACATATGTTCATTCAGAAATATGTCTTCAAATTAATACTACTGATAACAAATAATGAACTAGACATAATAGCAATAGCTACCATTTATTGAGCACTTGCTATGCACCAGGAATTGTGCATAGTAAGTACTTTACACTTTCCATATATCATTTAATCTTCACAGAAACTGCCCTTGAGCTTTGTTGTTGTTCAGTTGTGCAGTCCTGTCCGACTCTTTGTGACCCCATAGACTGCAGCATGCCAGCCTTCCCTGTCCTTCACTAGCTCCAGGAGTTTGCTCAGATTCATGTCCATTGAGTTGGTGATGCTTTTATTTATCACAGCAACTGCCCTTGAGGTAGGTTCTATGATTATTTTCGTCTTACAACGGAAGGCCTGTGGCTTATTACAATTTAGCCATATCATGTTCTTGTAGTTTTTTGATCATGCCTGACTCCTTCTTGACTCTGGACTTCTACATATTCCTGTTCTCTCTGCCTGGAAAGCTATTCCTGCCCTCAACTAAATTAACTCCTACTCACCCTTCAGGGCTCACCCTAAATATAATTTTTCAGGAAGCCTTCCCCTAACACCGTTAATAGGTTGTCTGCCTTGGTATACACTCTCATAGCACCTTGTATTCCTTCTTTACAGCACTTATTACAATTTGTAGGTTTAACTTGTTTATGTTTGTCTTACCGACTAGACCATGTGAGGAGGAGAGGAGCTACATCTGTCTTATTTACTGTAATGTTTCTGAAGATATAAAAGTTCTCAATAAATACCAGTTGAATTAATGAATTTATTCAGGGTCAAAGAGGAAGTACAAGAATCTGGATATAAAACAAGGTTCGTCTGACTTCAGGACCTGCAGAACAAGTTATTGCATGTCTTTTGCTGCATTGCCAATGATAAGGAACAGAGTTGACCCCATACTTCGTCTGGGAATTGGAAAGAAATGTAGAGGGGCAACAGCTTGTGCTGGGTTGGAAGAGTGAAAAGAGACTATGAGAGTCAAGGAGAGACAGTTGGCTCTGCAATTTAACACCAGAGCCCTTGTGTAGAGGTCTATTAAAATAGTCCTCCATTTTCTGTTTTGAGAACAGAAGCTCTAGGAATGACAATCTAAATTATGTTCTTTTCCTCCTGCTAAACAAGGAAGTTGCTTAGATGACTGACGATGAATGTGTGTTTCCAAAAGGCAGTGTCTTTCCTCACTGGTCCCTTTTTCCCTAACCTTCCATGTTCCTCCTCAACAGCTCCCTGTTCATGAAGTACTGGGGAAAGGCAGTATAGCTCCAGCTACTCCAGAGAGAAGGAAAGCAGTAGTCCCCAAAGATCAGCTGAAGAGTCAGGAGGAGGAAGGTGAAGCCTGTGCTCTAGGCAACTTGGACAAAGCCTGTGTCATTTGCGGCCCCACCAGCACCTGGAACCTGAATTGGATTTCTGTGTAGCCAGGCATACAGTGGCAGAGCACCACAGTGACCTGAAGGTAATATAAACTTGGGTTCTTTTATTATTTTAAGCCTTTGATTAAATTCCTTTGGGGAGGGAGTTTCCTCTGATGGCTCTGATAAGCTCCTTGTGTCTGGACCTGGTGGGTTCAGTCTCTCATTGTTTCTTAACCATGAACAACATTTGGCTGTGGCAGTGGAGGTGAAACGAGGGCTGCATAGGGAGGGGAAAGAGAGTCTTGTTGCCATCAGAAATGTTGTCAGGGCTGGTGCTGGGTTGAACTTTGTTCAGAGCCACTGAGCAGTGAAGCCCGCCCAACTCCTCCCTCCCCTCACTCCCACCTCTCTGTTGCCAAACTTAAAGTGTGGTTCCTAACATTTGGGAGGAAATTTTGAGAATTAATGGAAGATTAAATGGATGTACACATAAAAATTTGCATACTATTCTGGGAGTTCAAGCCCAAAGGGCCTTCTGTGGACCTTTAAGGACCTTGTGAACTCCAAGTTTGGAACCTCTGGTGTACAGTCTTGCTCTTGGTCTGGAACAGCAGTTGTGTATAGAAGTTATAGCATTCCTAGGTCTTATATACTCTTTTTTGAAACACTACAGGTGCTTGTGAGAAATCTGGGGGTCCCATGGAGTATGTAGTTCATAAATAATGCTACCACATTCTGTCACTTGTATCTAACATTCACATTGTTCTATGCAAATGATAAAATATCCTTGTCAAAAGTTTGTCTAGCCTCAGCTTAAGCACTTCCAGTGACAGGGAATTCACTGTCTTTCCTAAGATAGAGTCTAGTTTGTCACCGTGTGTATTTAAGTGTCCTGGAAACTTGATAGTTCAGATGATTGTTATATAATGCATTTGCTCTCTCTAGCCTGGCATTTGCATCATATACCTCTTTGCTAAAAGTTTCTATGTCTTTGTCTATTCACTCATTTACTCATTCATTCTTTCAACCAACCATTGTCTATTCAACAAACATTTCCTACATGTTTGTTTTGTTCCAGGAATACCATAAACACTGGGTGGGGATGAAAAGAAATTGTCTCTGTGAATGTTTTCATCTAAAACCAGCTTATGACTCTACAATCCCCTCTCAGTCAGTTCAGTTCAGTTCATTTGCTCAGTCGTGTCCGACTCTTTGCGACTCCATGAATTGCAGCACGCCAGGCCTCCCTGTCCATCACCAACTCCCAAAGTTTACCCAAACTCATGTCCATCGAGTCAGTGATGCCATCCAGCCATCTCATCCTCTGTTGTCCCCTTCTCCTCCTGCCCCCAATCCCTCCCAGCATCAGAGTCTTTTCCAATGAGTCAACTCTTCGCATCAGGTGGCCAAAGTATTGGAGTTTCAGCTTCAGCATCAGTCCTTCCAATGAACCCCCAGGACTGATCTCCTTTAGGATGGACTGGTTGGATCTCCTTGCAGTCTAAGGGACTCTCAAGAGTCTTCTCCAACACCACAGTTCAAAAGCATCAATTCTTTGGTGCTCAGCTTTCTTTATAGTCCAACTTTCACATCCATACATGACCACTGGAAAAACCATAGCCTTGACTAGATGGACCTTTGTTGGCAAAGTAATGTCTCTCCTTTTTTAATATGCTGTCTAGGTTGGTCATAACTGGCTGGCACAAAATCCATTACTTTAACACTTTGGGAATATGGTGTCATTAGCTGCCGATTGATCTAAGGGTACTAGGTCATCCATCTTATATTTTCATTTCCAGAATTTATCTTTTCCTTTTTTCTGACCAGGAGAACAGATCCCTATTGACATTTTCTAGCAATGTGCCCTATTCGTTGTCATTCCTAAAGTTCCAAGAATGCTTCCCATTTGACCTCCTTCTGCATCTTGGGATTCTTCTTCTGTTCTTTTGCCCTCTACTTCCACTCACAGGAAAAAGGTAAGTCTTGACCCTAGGCTTTAGAATATTTTCCTTTTCATTACATTGGCATTTTCCTTGTAAATTCCACCCTGTAATATGGTGCTTGCAGCCTTGCCAGGCCCATGTCAAGTGCCTCGCTAGAGTAATACTGGCTCTACTCATGGGGAAGTGCCTGCTTCCTATTGTTTAAAACAGATCTCACTTATCTCACAAGCCCTCAGAAGTTGGGGCTATGTATCTAGGTAGTTGACCATAGAGAATATAGTAAAATTTTGGCTTTAAAATAAAGGTATAATGCACATTAAAAATGTGATATAAAAATGTTACACAGCCGATTTTTACCCTCCTCCCAGAGACCTCTAGAAGTGGTGTTTCTTCCCTGTAGCCCAACACGGATGTTGCCATCAGCCTCTTGGCTCTCCAAACCCTCCTGTTGGTTCTTCAAAGCAGGGCATTACCCCTTTTAGGAAACTTTCCCTACTCACCCCAGCCCTGTTTAATCTCTGCCTTGGTGGTTCCATTGGCAAGCACTCTAGTCTCCAATCATATACATGGTGCAACTTAGCACTTTCTATCATACAGCCTTATTTGCTCTTTCACGTATGTATTCTCTGTTGGGTACTTAGATTTGGATGAACTTCTATAGAGTTTATGGTTTTGACTTTTAAGTGAGCTGCTATCTAAACTATTTGTTTCACCAATCAGTTGGGAAAACAGTGGATGTCACTGAGGAGCATCAGGAGAAACTATCCTAACCCCAAACCTTCTACGAGACTTTTATTCCTTCGGTTCTTGTGTCCAGACAGCATTTGCTTTGAAAATGCAAATAGCCCTATACTCCCACCTCAGTAATTATCAGTAAAGAAGTCAGGGATTTTAAAGCAGGATACCTAAGAGGCTGTTCTGGAGAAGAGAGAGCTCCAGGAATGCCTTCCTCACTTCAACTAGAGCCACTCTTCTTTTATGGACTGAAGTTATCCTAAAACTTTATGTATAAGTCATTCAGATACAAAAAGAATTCTTTCTGAAAACTATTATTTTAGAGTACTAGGTTTCAAACTTTATTGTGCACAGGAATCCTCTGGAAGGCTGTTAACATGCAGATGGCTGGCCCTTACCCCCAGAGATTTTGACTTGGCACGTCTGGGGTAGGACCTGATAATTTCCATTTCTCACAAGGACCCAGATGCTGCTGCTGGTGAAAAGGCCATATACTCTAAGAACTGTTGCTTTAGGAAAATGTGTTAACAGATTCCCAGAACTCTCTAGGCGAAACACTGGTAGAGGATAGGGGTAGGGGCTTGGAGAGGGAGTGGGAGAACACCTCTGGAAGGGAAGTTTGACTGGTTCAAAAGATCATTCTCCCTATTGATTGCTGTTTATTTCAAATCACCTCATCTTCATATGTTAAGTAAGAAGCCACCAATTAGAGTTGCTGACCTTTGGGTTTTGGGCCCTAACCAAATTCCAAAGGAGGGTTTCTCTATGCTTAGTCCTAAGTACAAATGGGAGCTTCCATAAGAGCTGATGGTCTAGGCCTTTCTGAAGCTTTGATTCACCACTAAGTTTAAAGTCACAGAACCAGAAAGAACTTCAGATAGGGCTCCTAGATAATGCTAATATTGTAGATAGCGAGTCACCTAGGCTAGGCAGTGTGATGCCAACATCAAGAGATTCTAATGAGTAGCAAAAAAAGCCAACAAACCTTCTAATCTTACAAGTGTACAAATCAATAGAGTTAGACAGTGGTTACAATATAAAGACAATTTTATTGCCAATAAAAGCCTTTGATAACTCATTTATCCTGTTTCAGTAGGACCTTATTCTTTCTGATGAAAATCCAGTCATAGCATCTCTCATTAAAAATAAAATTATTTTGAAATAAATAAATATATAAAATAAATAGCATATACATTTCATAAATAGTTTGTCTTTATGCACAGTATCCATGCTTACATTTTAATATCATTTTCTTACAACCTACCCCATCTCCCAGTTTCAACATCAGGAAAACTGCATGTCAGGACAGATGATAAATCTGCAGAGCCAATATAGGAATGGCTTGCAGCAGGGCTGGAGCCCCAAGGATTTTCTTAATGAGACTTCTCCAAAGCTCTGTAGGTAGCATCTATGGCAGATTCCTTGGTCTTTCATTTACCCACTTTAAGGTATTTGGGTAGATTGTGGGGCAAGACACCTCTGGCCCTTGGTAGGGGGCCCCATTCTTTCTTGTGCCACCTCAGGGGAAAGAACATGAGTAAAGAAAAAAGTATATACAAGATTCCCTCTAGACCTCCCCATCCCCCCACACCCCTCCCCAAAATAACCCAACCTTGATATATACTTTTGAACAATGAGGGAACAGCTGGGTCGAGTTGAACAGTAAGTGCTTCTTTGTTATCTAAATTGATAGGAAAGAGGATTGAAAAGCTATGAGTATAGTGCTTCCAGAGACAACTGTGGCCGCAGAGTATACGGGTCACAGAGGTCACACTAGGGGTCCATTACCTATAGCGGAAGAGGTCTCTGGACATGGTGGGCAACTTAGAAGGATCTACTGGCCTGGGTAAAAAGTGGGTGAATTTCTGGTGTCGTTTAGTCCTGTATCCCTCCCGGGGTGAGCCGTCTTTATTCAGGGCCACATAATACTGTCTCTCCGAGTCCGAGTGTTTGTACAAGGTGGAGGCATAGGTGTTGTACCAGTTTTCTTCAAACTGTTCCCGGAAAACACATTCACGTGTGAGTTTCTTCTGTGAGGGTGAGAAAATAAAGTAGAGCCCATTATATGACTATTTCTCCCATCCCAGCTTGCTGGTGGAGAAACTAAAATAATAAATAGCACATTTATATTAGAAAATTTCAGGCCTATCTCCTGGTATTACTGAGGCATCTTCTTTCCATATGGCATGAAAACCGTCTTGTCTGTATTACTTTCACCCTCTTTCATGAGCTATGCAAAAATATTTCAGGTGAGATCTTTTCTGAAAGCAAGAGACTAGAAGAGATGGACTCACCTGGTACTCTGAGCCTGAGAATTTCTGCTTCCCAATGCCCACTGACACCTCTGAACTTTCTCCCTATTTAGGGCTAAAGAGATTGCCGTCAACCATGTCAACTGACAGGCAAAGGCCTCGAATCTATATAAAGCTCCATGGGAGGCGAGCTGTGATCTCTCCTAATGAAGGGTCTCAGGGCCTGTCAATTGGAAAGCCAGGAAAAAAATCTCCTTGAGAAGTTCCTCCAATCTGGCTACTTCAAGCTGGCAGCTCCTGGGTCTCTTGCCTCTATCCCTTCTCACACTTGATTCAGCCACAATACTACTTGCTGGGGTTGCCGATACCGAGTGCTGGGGACGGGCCTATCTCTTAGGTGTCAGGGAAGAATGTGCTCTGATTTCATGGGATGCAGGCAGCCAGAAAGTATGCTCTGTGACTCAAAAGCCAAAGCCAGGAGTTGGGATCCCCCAGAAGGGTTAAGATCAGCAAAGTCACTTACCATTCCCCAGCTCTGGGCTGGCTTCCAGAATAGAGAACATGTGCTGCAGCCAATACAGTCCTAGCTGGGGACTTAGGGCTGTCACCAGATCCTGGAATCCTCACTCATTTGCTTGTTTGCTTCATTTGGCCTTTGGGATTCAGCTGAAGCGTTTTGGACATCAAGGACTTTGTTCTTAATTTCAGAATCCTCAATCCCAAGGCCAGCTCTTACTGCCTATTTTTGTGCCAGCTAGTTGGCTACTCCTCTGGGTACCCATCACAAATCAGATATACTCCTTGGGAGGGTTAATGCCTCAAAGCCTTACCATCTACTGACAAACAAGTACAGCTTCCTATTATTATCAGATGAGCTGACACTCTAATGGAGAAGGCAGAAGCAATTATACCACATAAAAGCTTCTGTTTTCATGGGGACTGAATGAGTGAAAGTGTTATGTAGCAAGTTCCTGGGCAGTCAAGAATTGACTAGAAGACACTAATCCTTTAAAGTTGACAAAAGTGCTTTCAAGTGCTAGATAAATGTTTTGCCTTACATTATCCAAACACTGGTGGTAATAGCTTCTGAGAAAAAAAAAAAAAAAACCTTAAACTTACCGACCCATAGAGTTCTCCTCGCTCGTTCATTCCTAAATACAGGCCAGAGTCCACTCCCCGGATGCTGATCAGCCCTACAGCCAGGCTGATAAACTCCAGAATTCCTAGAGCAAAACAGTGAATGCCATTTCCATCACTGATATCAAGCTAACAGAAAGCTATCAAGGTGACATGAGCTGGTCTTTTATCCCCAACTAAAGGCCAGCACTATGTGCCTTTGGTGAATTACCTGATGAAACCATCTTTTGCAGCAAGAATGGAACCTCAGAGAAGAAACTGAGTCTCTCTGGGCCTCAGTCAGTCTATATGTAAAATGGGGGACAATCTCTGCCTCTACTCAACACTCTCAGGCATATAATAAGGAAGAGACTGTGAGAAGGCTTTGGCTACAAAAGCTTCATAATTTCAAGGTACTGTTAAAGGCCACCATTTCAAGAAATAGGAGGGCAGCTTTCGAAATTAAACAATGTGGCCAAGTTTCTGTATCTTCCCAAAGTCACTTTCTGATTCCCCAGAGCTCACAGCATTACCTTGCTCTCCTCTAGGCTGAACTTGTTTTCTACCCTCTTAGCTCCCATGTCCTTAAAGCCACATGAGGCTGTCAACTGCCTGTAGCTGACTCTAACAAAGGCCACACAGGCCACTCACTAAGTTTGTTCCTCTGTCCTATGGTAGGAAGCAAAACTTGGCCTGGTGAGAGCTTTCTCCTCAAAAGTACTTTTAGCCAGTGCAGCCGCAGGCCAACAAGCCTGTCATTCTCCCCTTCTTTTTTGTGGATTTTAACTCTATCTACGGCAAAGAGTTGGCAGGTAGTATTAGACTTGATACTGATTTGAGATGTTGCAACTTTAAGGGGAAGAGGAAGATATTCAGAAACGTTCCTCTAGTTGACAAAGTTAGAGGTGAGGATTTGAAAACGTTTTCATTTACCCAGCAGCAGCAAGGGGGAAAAAAGACATTGAGTACTAAGTGGGAAAAAGGAACTATAACTGAAATCCTGGGGATACTGAAAACTTAACAATTTTTTTCTAACATAACACATCTATTATATGGATACAGATGCAATGGTCAACTAGATTTCTTTTTTATATTCTCTAACCATATTTTTCAATGTATAGATTAAAACTTGATACAACTGACTCCAGAGGCATCCAAAGGTATGAAATGAGCTCATATCTGGCTGTCTTATCAAAAAATGTAATTCTTAAGAGTAGTAATATTCTATGTAATCTACACAGGGAATAGAACTGATTCCTTAAAGATCACTTAAAAAAAATTAAGTCGTCAATTTTGAAATCAGGTTCAAGAGTCCAGTGGGAAGTCTTCTGAAGAGCCCCAGTGACTCGGGCTAGTGGGTGGGTATTCAAGTATGGAAGCTTTTAGGGCACACACAGACCTTTTCAAAGAATGTAACTCTCTTCTGCTGTTACTGTACAGAACACTCAAAGCATAGCCTTTGGCCTCTAGCATTGACATCCTCCAAGTTTTATTCTCAGTCTGGTGGTTACTAACTCTCATAGCACAAACACACAAAAGAGTTTTGGAAAAGGAGATTGACACAAGATGGTAGGAGGGGAAAGGAAAATTACCCGGTGCCAAGTAGGGGTTAAGCAGATACTGATTTAGTGGGCCAAGACCTTTAGTTACACTGAACAGGGTTCTGATTTTGGTTCTGCCCTGTTTAACATTTTAATAAATGACTTATAAGAGGACATGGGGACTGTTTACCCTAGTTCCAGAAGACATACAGCTGAGAGGGTAACAATAAAAATCCAGAGATTTTAAGAGAATGGAAAAATGGGCTGACTCCAACAAAATAAGCTTTGATTAGAATAAATGTAGAGTCCTGCACTTTGGTCCAGAAACCAGTTAACCAAGATGTTTTGTGTTTGGAGTTGTGTTGAGGGAGGGTGAGCCTCAAGTATTAATCATGAATTTATCTATTTCTTTTTATTTCCATACTCCTCCCCTTTCCAGGCAACTATGTATATTTTCTTGAAAACTTTGGACTGTTGGACTCTTTTGTGTTCCTGTGCATTTTTATTAAATATATCTCCCCATCTTTGGGATGGGGAGATGTGGCTTAGCAAAACATACACAACAACAGCTTATAGAATCTGATTGAACAAGGTAAGCTCAGTATTGCTGAGTCACGAGATTTTAAAAAGCTAATGTGTAGTTATGTAAAAATTTTAAATTACTAAAAAGCTAATTAAACAAATAGAAAAAAGCAAATAAAAATTAATATGATTTAAGACTGTATTGATTGAGATCTAGTAACTGGCATAAGGGCAGGGGTTGCCCCATTCTACTCTGCCTCAGATCACAGTAAGAATACAGTTTTGAATTCTACTGTGTTTAAAAAAGGTCACAGAAAACCAGGAGGGTGTTCAAAGGAGAGTGGCCAGTATGGCCAGGAAATGAGAAATCAGGTCATGATTCAGTTCTGGGTGGTAAACACTAAGGGATACCAACCTGCTGGAGCCTTCAGTTCTTTGCTTTGCTTAGGCAGTTTACTTCTGAGCTTTGAGTCTTGGTTCCCTCATTCTCTAAGTATCTCATGTCTCTGACCACCCTGAGCTCATTAAGTAGCAGAGGGCAGCTTGTGATCTCACCATCCAAGACCTGGTGTGAGAACAAATCATGAAACCCAAGAGGTGTGGCCTTTGAGTCACCACGGTTTTTCTCCAACTCTGTTAACCCTGGTGCCAAAGGACAGATCATACAGGAAGTCACTTGGGTTGTGTCCAGTAACCAGGGGTCTCTAACAGTTGGAATCATCCCTGCCCAGCTGTCTTTGGGCATCATTTCCCTTTGCCAACTTTCCTATTTGCTGGATTCAAACTGTGGGAACCCAGTGGCACATGATGATGGAACAGATATTCCTAAACCTTCTCTTGAATTCCAGCCAGCATGAAAAGAGAGAGAAAATAAGCCAGTTTCACATTTTCCCAACTCCAGCTGGAGAGGGGTGTTAACAGCAAGATGTTGAAGCAAAGTATTAAGTAGACAAAGTTTGTCCTCAGTACTTTCACCCCCTTCAAAGCCCAGGACCTCCCTCTACTCTGCTTCATCTTGATCTGCCCACCTCAGGCTCTGGCCTGTGTTTGATAATTTCCAGATTCTTATACTTTTTCTCCCATGGCTTCATTCAAAATGAATCTGTTCTGGGTCCCACTGCTTCAGAACCTAGCTAGATGACTGGCTAATATGTCATTTAATCTAGTTCCATAACTCGACTGAATGCCCTCAGCCATCCTTTCAGCCCTTCAGGGCCAAGGCAGTGCTGTTTTGGTACCTGGCCAAATAAGAACCAGATAGCTCAAAAACCAAAGCAGCTGCATAAGCCTGTTCCATACCACCTGGCAAGAGGCCTCTCCTCCAGTCTGGCTCCCAAGCTCTATTCTGCCAGCCCACAGGTGCCCCTCAGGAATGTCAGTATCCTTGTGAACCTCATGTAAACGCCACCAGCCAGGCAGAGATTGAAATACTCCTGGCTACTGACTGCAGAATGGGGGATGGGTGGGGAGGGGGAGCATAGGCTGTGCCAACAGGTTATTATTTGGAGTCAAGGCTGCTCTTGGGCTCAGCCTGACTCTCTCTGAATGCATGGATTCCAGGGTAATCCTTGGGGGCCCTGCTCTCCAATTACAACAAATAGCTATTTACTTTACATGGCCTTTGGAGACTACCTCTTCCCCCCAAGCAGAAATCTATAATATTTTATATCTTAGGTCTGGCCTATTTTACCCTGCTGGAATGTTGACTGCTAAAGCACTTATGGAATGTTAAAGTTTCGATTTATTGAATACCCTGGCTGATTAACTCAAATGTGGAGCAAGGAAAGAATCAGCAAACTCAAACACCACCTCTTTCTTTGCCAAAAGCTAAACTGAGGAAGAGTAAATGTGCTTGAAAGTTGGTAAGGGATGTTACAGAGAGACAGCTTTGACCACGTATCATTTCCTTTATAGGAAATACACAGATCTGCCAGGAAGCCAGGGAAGGAGAGAAGGGAAAAGGTGATGCAGAGATGGTCTCTGTGAGTGAGTGAGTGAGTGAGTTTTAGGCAAAACCCAAAAATGAAGCAGTCAGTTAAACAGCAGTGAAAACACCCCTTCCTCCTGCCAGGTTTATTTCCTTTGGTTTCTCCTTAAACTTAACACCCTTAGCAGTTTGAGAGAGAAAAGAAATCAAGATTTGTCCTTAGGGAGGTAATTAAAGACCACTTATCCCAAGAGCCTATTACTGATTTACATTGACCTTGTAGGTTATTGGGCTCAGCTTAGGCACAGAGTCAGACAAACACTTGTAGTTGCTGGGAGTCAAGGTCATAGTTTCTCCACCTCTGCCCCCCTACCTCACATTTCTCCATCATTTCAGGATTTTTTTCTATAGCTCAGCAATGAGCTACCCCAATATCTTTAGGCCATTTCTGGGAGATCTGGGGGCTCTGAGGCCAGGGTGGGAGTCCCATTCCTTCTGAAGAGGAACAAAATGGGACTACAAAGTCACTGGCAATGGAAGGGAAAGGAGCCAAGTTAACCCTCCCTCTCCCCTCACCCCACCCCACCTTATCACCCTTTTGAGGACCTGCTGCAAGTTTATACAGACACCTGTACCCTTCCATTACTCCCACCCCACACACAACCTACTGTACTCCAGCTCTCCAAGTGCATTTTTCCAAGATGACATAGACCTCATTAGGGTTCCTGCTTGCTCCACAAGGAAGAGCAGCCCTGGCCCAAGATGTCTGCTAGACTTAGCCTTGCCCAGCTATAGGCCTCTGTCCCCCCACCACCCTCATCCACCCCCAACTTCTTACCATGGTGCATTTGGAGGCAGCTCTAGCAAGACATGGGGAATAGGAGGATGAGGCAGTTTGGGGGGAGTGGAGGAGGACTGGGAGTGGAAAGAAAGGGTGTCAGACCTGCCAGTAGGCAAAACTTCTCACTGGCTTAGGGACAGAAGGTATCTTTGGCCTATAGGGTCCTTGGGGAGGAAGTGAGGACATTGGGGGATGCTGGGACCCAAGGAAGGGTAGCTGTCACAGCACCTGAATAGTTTAGCAGAGGACAGGAAATTGAAAATAAAAACGGCCAAATTATTGAGGAGTGAACACATTTGCTTGGTAACACAATGATCTCTGTCCCAGATCAAGGTTTATATTAATTGTGTTCTGCATGTGAGACAGGCAGCTGTGCCCTTTGAACAGGCAGAGAAAATCCTTGATAGAGGTGGGGTGTTTTCTGCCCTGGGCCCAGGAGACACCTGTTTGGGGGGCTGGGAGTGGGCCCAGGATTGTTTCCTCACGGATGCAAGGAGTCCAGAGGTAGCTCCCGGGCAAAAATGTGCCCCAGGGCTTGTGCCCTTACACACTGGCCACCGGGAGGCTTTCCCAGTTCCTCTAATACCCAGCTCCCGCCGTGCTGTCTGGGTTGGCCCCTAACTCAGAGCAACACAGAGACAGGCAGGTGCCAAGGCTGCCGCGTCCCCATAGGCCAAAAGCCACTTGGGCGTGGGCCGTCCACACACAGGGTCCACTGCCGACGAAGGCTCCTGCTTCAGGTAATCTGCCGCGACAACCTTGCTGCCGTCAAGGCTCAGCCTCACGCTGTAGCCACGTTCCCCGATCTCCTCGGTGGATGCTCCTACTCCCACGCCCCCCCCCCCCCCCCCCCCCCCCCCCCCCCNCCCCCCCCCCCCCAGCCGCCCACCCAGCTCCACCTGCTTTCCTTGGAAGGGGAAGCGCAGCGTCCAGGTCCCAGAACAATCCCTCTAGCTCCCGGAGGAGGTAGGGTGGGGTGGAGAAAGGAGAGGACGCATCTCAAGGTGCCCCCGCCTCCTCCTGAGAGCATCCAAGGGTGCCAGGCGCCCCGACGCCGCAGCCCTGCTCAAGTCCGCACCCTCACGTCCCGCCTGCCCGCGTCTTCAGCTGCCTCCCGCCTTGACGAGCCCAGACAGCGCCGGGCGGGGCGGGAGCGGCTGGTCCTCCGGCCCCAAGCTGCAGCCTCGAGCCGTCGGCTCCCCAGGGCGCCGTCCGCTCGGCCTCCCGTCCCTCCCCGCCGCGTCCTCACCGAAGCGGCTGTGGTCGTGGCGGGTGCCGTGCACCGTGCCGTTGGGGAAGATCTCCAAGTGGAAGCCGGTGCGGCAGTACAGCTGGCGGCGTCGCAGGATCCCCTTCAGGTGGGCGAAGTCGGTGGGCGAGCCGCGCTGCAGCTTCCCCTCAATCTGGCCCAGACGCTCGTTCAGGAAACCCGGGGAATCAGCTAGAGGCACGTTTCCCAGAGACGAGGAGAAGCCGTGCAGATCCCAGTCCAAGGAGGCGAAGACCCCCCCGACCTCCGCCATGGCGGGGCGCGCGGGGCCGAGCCGGGCCGCGGGGCGCGAACTGCCTCTCCCCACCGCGGGCGCGGGCGACTCGGCGGCGCTCGCTCGCTCCGAACTCTACGGAGCTGCAGTCGACGTCTGTTCGCGTCCAAGGAACTTCTCAGCCGCGGGGAGCTTGGGGCAGCGCACTCCTGACCTTGCGCTCAGTCAAAGTGCCGCTTCGCCTCCGCATCCATCTCCCCAGGCCTCTCATAGCTGGCTTCGTCGAGCTATCAGATGCAAACGGGACTTTATATACATACCCACTCCCCTTACATTGACATATTGGATATTTAAATACAAGCCACACCTCAATGGCATCCCCTCCGAGATTGGTGTGTGTGTGTGTTTTTCCCCTCCTCGTATCCTTTTGGCTCTTTTTGGGAGAGGGGGGTGGAGGGGGAGAGAGCGAGCGAGCTTCACTCCCTCTTTTATTGTGAAAAAATGGCAGGAAAAAGCTACACATTGCAGTGAGGCATAACTGCTTTTGGCAGGTTTTTCTGAAACTGCTGATGAAATAACTGGAGCCCAGTGCGTGGAGGCTGTTGGCGTCCACTGCCACTCGGGCCTGTTGCGTGGAAGTCTGTCTGTTGCGCGGGGGCAGCACCCACCTCCCGCGCGGCCTCCGGCTGCTTGCCTTTCGAAAGTGGTGTGAGACCTGGGTTGGGGGGTTCACTCGTTCGTGAGTCCCCTCTTGTTCCCCGGCTGGTCGGAGGCTGCAGAGGGGCACCTGGCCTGGGTCCCTGGTTTCTTTGTTCTGTTGACCCCCAGTCCCACTCCCCACCTGTATGTCGGCAGGGGGCTGAGGAAGTGAAGAATCTGGAAACGCATGCAGTTGCAAAATGTGGGATCTAGGGGGTTTCACTGTTCCTGCAGCCACCAAGGCGGGGGGCCTTAAGGGGTCTGGGAGGAGCGGGAAGCCCCACAGAAGAAAGAAGGCATTTTTTAAAAAGGGACGTTACAGCTTAGGAAAAGGAGGGGGGAGTAAGAAATAGCGATCTTTTTGAAAAATGATCTCCTCTGGCTTTCTGGGCGCGCTTTTACAAGGCTCTCGAGAACAAGCTTGATGAGAGGCCACTGGAAGTCTGGTGGGGGTTTCCCTCCACCTTTTTCTTGTTGGAAACAGGTGTTTCCTCGCTCTGTCCCGTGCCCTCCTTAGAGTCTATCAGGAAGAGCGGTAGTCGGGGCGGGAACTGGAGGCACCCAGGGGAACAGGTAGCGCTGAGGAGGCTTGGGGAGCTGGTGCCCGGCCTGCCCTATGCCCCGCGCCCCTGCCTGGCACCTGAACCTTGGGGCCCCTCTCAGGGCCTGGCGCTCAGCGTCCTGCTCGCCAGCTAAACTACGTTGTCTATAGTTCGCACCCGCGTGGGTGCTCTGACTGTCTTCTCCGGCTCTGGCTGCAGCAGGAGAAAACCGAACTGAGAGCGCACCCCATCCCCGCCACTCCTTTGCAGCGCCTCCTGCTGGAGAACCTGTGTCTCCCGGCGAGTTGGAATTCAGTCTCTGGAAGGGAAAACCCTTTCAGTTTAACTGTAGGTGTTAGTCACTCAGTCGTGTCCGACTCTTTGCGACCCCATGAAGTGTATCCCGCCAGGCTTCTCCGTCCATGGAATTCTCCAGGCAAGAATACTGGAGTTGATTGCCATTCCCTTCTCCAGAGGATTTTCCTGACCCGGGGACTGAACCCTGGCGTCCTGCATCGCAGGCAGAATCTTTACCACTTGAGCTACAGGGAAGTCCTGCAGTTCAACTGAGTTAGTGCAATTAGAGGTCCTGCTCCTGGGTTCTCAGTGCTCACTCTCAAGGACGGCAGCAATCCTTGGTGTGGGACACCGAGGCTTGTTCATGGTGTGCCTCTCTAGCTCAGACAGAACCTCCACAGCAGAGTGCAAGGTCTGGCACATGGTATGTGCTCAGAAATCATCTTTTGATATGCACCGAGTAGTGGGGAACACAGATGCAAATAATCTTCCGACTGTACAGGACACAGAAATGCGAAAGTTAGTGGCTGTACTGGAGTATATATGGGTGAAATGACAAGCTATCTGTGATTTGTTTCAAAGTAATCTAGAATGAGGAGGTAGAAGGAATGGAAGTTTAGATGAGATAATATTGTTCATGTTACTAATTATTGAAGCTGGGTGATGAGTACATGGGTGCTCATTATATATTTCCTCTATTCTCTCAGTAAACACACAAACGTGAAATGTCCATAATAAAAGCTTTAAAAAATGGGACTGCTATAAAACAACAAAGAAATCCTTCTTTTCTTCTTCATTCTTCCCTTCAAAGAGTTTTGGATTTAGTGAGAAGGTGGGGGAGGTGGGGCAGAGGTTAAGACCAGAATACAAATGGCTAGAATACAAGGCAGTTTAAGGTGTACAGTGCTGTGTGGATTCAGAAGGCAGAGAGACTATTGTTCTGGGGGTTTACAGGGGGTTCTGGACCAAAGAGGCCTTTGTGATGGATGGGCCTTGAAGGGAAGATGGGGAAGATTTTGCAAATTCAGGTGGGCCACTTCTAGAAAGAGTAAAATAGTGATAAAGCAGGTGGAACAATTTTAATTGGTACACACTAATTCTTGGGGGTTTTGGTGAATGTCATATGAAATAATGTTGATAAAATGGCTTTGAGAAGTATGTGATGTGAAGGAGTTAGATGTCTCTATGATTATATAAATCACACATTGGTAATGACCAAAGGCCATTTCTTTAACAGTCACTTCAGGGAATTTCTACATTCTTTGTCTCTTAACATTCCCAAAGTCACCAACCCCAGTTGCAGATCTGGAGTCTTACCTGTTAGAATGTCAGCATTACATTGTCCTTCTGGGGTTCTTTTGAGATTAAGCTGACTGATAATTCTGTTTTAGTAATGTTTCCATGAAGTATCCCAATTGACAGAGCCCTTTCATGAAAGTTATTTAATATTCACAACCTTGTGAAGTAGAAGATACCACTCTCCCTATTTTAGAAGTGAAGTTAAGTGATTAGCACAAAATCATATAGCTAATAAGGAAGAGAGTCATCATTTAATCTTGGATCCACTGGAGGCAATTTACTCTCAATGTATGGGCTTTGGGGTTATGCAAAGATTGGCATGTGAAGGATGGTGACATTTCAGAATACATTTGTTTTACAGAAAGTCCTCAGCAGGACACAACCTTAGGGCAGCATTGTGCTGGATGTATGGAATGGGAGGAAAGTGTACATAAAAAAGAAGCAGCCCTCTCTGGATTCGGGATGTTACTTTTAAAGTGAAGTTAACTGTACCCCTTCACAGTGGTATTGTGAAGATGAAATGAAATCACTGGTGGAAAGTGCCCAGCATTCTGTCTGGCACACAGAAGATACTCAATACATCTGAGATTACATCCTCCTTTCCCAACACTTCACAGGGAAAATGTGAAAAATTAAGCAACCCCAAAGAAAGGCAATGCCAAAGAATGCTCAAACTACCACACAATTGTACTCATCTCACAGCTGGCTCAGAGGGTAAAGCATCTGCCTACAATGTGGGAGACCTGGGTTCGATCCCTGGGTCAGGAAGATCCCCTGGAGAAGGAAATGGCAACCCACTCCAGTACTCTTGCCTGGAAAATCCCATGGATGGAGATGTCTGGTAGGCTACAGTCCATGGGGTCACAAAGAGTCGGACACGACTGAGCAACTTCACTTCACTTCACACACTAGTAAAGTAATGCTCAAATTTCTCTAAGCCAGGTTTCANGCAGAGTACATCATGAGAAATGCTGGGCTGGAGGAAGCACAAGCTGGAATCAAGATTGCCAGGAGAAATATCAATAACCTCAGATATGCAGATGACACCACCCTTATGGCAGAGAGTGAAGAGGAACTAAAAAGCCTCTTGATGAAAGTGAAAGAGGAGAGCGAAAAAGTTGGCTTAAAGCTCAACATTCAGAAAATGAAGATCATGGCATCTAGTCCCATCACTTCATGGCAAATAGATGGGGAAACAGTGAAAACAGTGGCAGACTTTATTTTGGGGGGCTTCAAAATCACTGTGGATGGTGATTGCAGCCATGAAATTAAAAGATTCTTATTCCTTGGAAGGAAAGTTATGACCAACATAGATAGCATATTGAAAAGCAGAGACATTACTTTGCCCACAAAGGTCCATCTAGTCAAGGTTGTGGTTTTTCCTGTGGTCATGTATGGATGTGAGAGTTGGACTGTGAAGAAAGCTGAGCGCTGAAAAATTGATGCTTTTGAACTGTGGTGTTGGAGAAGACTCTTGAGAGTCCCTTGGACTGCAAGGAGATCCAACCAGTCTGTCGTAAAGGAGATCAGTCCTGGGTGTTCATTGGAAGGACTGATGTTGAAGCTGAAACTCCAATACTTTGGCCACCTGATGCGAAGACCTGACTCATTGTAAAAGACCCTGATGCTGGGAGGGATTGGGGGCAAGAGGAGAAGGGAACGACAGAGGGTGAGATGGCTGGATGGCATCACCAACTCGATGTACATGAGTTTGAGTGAACTCCAGGAGTTGGTGATGAACAGGGAGGCCTGGTGTGCTGTGATTCATGGGGTTGCAAAGAGTAGCACACGACTGAGCAACTGAACTGAACTGATGTGAAAAGGACATGGGAAAACAAAACTCTAAGAAAAATGGGAATTCTGACCCAGGCTACAAGTGACCAGAGGCTGAGGGCAGCCTTTTGGGATCTGTTCCTTGAGGAAGGAGATGCTGAAGCTAATACTGCTGATGCTCACTTCTGTCTCCCCCTGCCCCAACACACAGCTAGGAAAGGGAATAGGATGTATGAAATTGCTGGTCTACCCACTTTTTCATTTCCTTGACAGCTTATAAATGTTTTTTCCCTTCCTCATGTATTTTCCCTGATAAGGGGCAGCGAGAGCTGTACTGCTGGCAAATCCAGCAGGGAACACAGTTAACTCCATCAATTGCTCCTGTTTATGGAGTCTTAACCTCTGGACCACCAGGGAATTCTCCTCTAAGAAATAGTTTTTCTTTATTTTTTTTTAATAGTTTTTCTTTAAAAAAATAATTTTATTTATTAATTTATTTGACTGAGCTAGGTCTTTGTCATTGCATGCAGACTTTTCTCTAGTTGCAGCGCGCAGGGGCTACTCTCTAGTTGTGGTGTGAGGGCCTCTCATTGCGGTCGCTTCTCTCGTTGCAGAGCACAGGCTCTAGGGCATGCAGGCTTCAGTAGTTGCAGCATGCGGGCTCAGTAGTTCTGGCTCGTGGGCCCTGAAGCACAAGCTCAGAAATTGAGGTGCATGGGCTTAGTTGCTCTGTGGTATGTGTGATCTTATTTCCCCAACCACAGGCTGAAGCTGCATCTCCTTCATTGGAGGGTGGATTCTTTACCACTGAGCCACCAGGGAAGCCCCTAAGAAATAGTTTTATTCCCATTTTACTGATGAGGAAACTGAGGTTCAGAAATGTTCAGGGACTAGAGGCAGAGGTAGAACCTCTGATCTTAAGAGATAAAACTTTGATCTTAAATTCAGATCTAATCAGGACACTATGCTGCCTCAATCTATATACTTCAAAGGTATTGCTCCTTTGTCTTTTGTTTCTTTCTCCCCTTTCCTGCTTTCCTTGTAGGCAGCAGTATAATGCAGCAGCTGCACATTCTATCTCTGGTGTCAGACTGCCTATTTCAAATCTCAGCGTAAAGCCATTCTAGGTGTCAGTGCTTCAGTTTTCTCTTCTGTAAGATACTGGTGGTAATGATCACCATAACTGCATAGAGGTACTGTGAAGTTTAAGTGAAATAATACACAGAATGTACTTAATATGTGCCAGGTACATATTAAGTGGTCATTGTTCTTAATATTATTTGCATCCTATCTGTCCCCAGTCTTATTTCCTCCCCATGCTAAGTTGCTTCAGTTGTGTCCAACTCTTTGTGACCCCATGGACTGTAGCCCGCCAGGCTGCCCTGTCCATGGAATTCTCCAGGCATGAATACTGGAGTGGGTTGTCATGCTCTTTTCCAGGGGATCTTTCCAACCCAGAAATCGAACCTGTGTCTCTTATGTCTCTTGCATTGGCACGAAAGGTTGTTGCTGAACCACAAAAGATGCCAGGATTCTTGGCCTCTGGAGGAGAAGAATTCAATCTGAGACCAGAGACGAGGCTTGATCACTCAGCGCTTTTGTGTACTGGAGTTTTATTAAAATATAAAAGGGATAGAGAAAGCTTCTGACATAGAGATCAGAAGGGGGCAGAAAGAGTGCCCCCTAGCTAGTGTTAGCAATGGAGTTATATCCTTTTAATTAGTTATTACAACAAATCAAAAGAATGTCTGGAGGTTGTAAAGACCTTACTAGACCCACTCCCATAATTTACATTTTAAGATAATAGGATTAGCCGGAGAGTATTTTCCAGAAACTGTCCTCAAGCAGGATACATTATTGATACTATAATCCTAAGGAATGTAGAGGAAAAAAAGTTTGTCCTTTCCTCCTCCTTGAGAATTCTAGACCCCTCTCTCCTTGGGAGACTTCTTATCAACCTGCCTAGGAATTGACTCTCTCAAAATTCCCCCCTTTTCTTTTAGGAGAATTATGTTGCCAAGGGAAAGGGGCATCTTTTTTGTTCCATAACTACTTCCTGCCGATGAGGGGTGTGGTCCCTAAATTGTTCAGGCAACATATTCTCCTAAACCTCATATTGAGGGTCTCTGATTCAGGGGCCCCAAGTAATAGTTGGAGGAGGCTGTGGCACTTGTAGGAGCTTGGACAACCATTTGTAACTTAAAAGCTTTCAGATGGTTAGAAACAAACCCTGTTTTACAGTTACAGATGTCATTAAGCCAAGTTAAAACCTAATCAAAATTAAAAGTTACATTATACCCATAGTTACATCAGCCCATCTTAGGGTTGTTAGGTGTCATCACAGAGTTGAAGAGAGTCCTTTCCTTGAAGTGGAGAAACCCACCAGGGAAGTCTTCAATTGATGAGGAGGGGAGTGCTCCACAGACCCAGCAATTAGATTGTGGAATGTGGTATAGGAATGAGTCCAGGACAGGAAGGTGTTGTCTTGAGGGTCAAATGCCAGACTCAGGACCTTTGGATTCAGCAGAAGTAGGCTCACGTAGATTATCAGGCCCATCTGAAAAGTGCAAAGTCAGAGCATAGAAAGTAAAGGCATAAAATGACATCACTTAGTTCTGGTCAGGGTGCCACCTCTTAACTCGAGTGTGATGCACCCACGAATCAATTCCTGGCACTTTGACAGATGTGGGAGAAGAAAGAATAACCTGGTAAGGGCCTTCCCAGAGGGGCTCGAGGGATGGGCCCCCAGATCCCAATGTTGTTATCAGGACCTCAGTTGCTGGCTCAAATAGAGGCTTACTTGACTCAGAGGCTGGGTTAGGAGTCACCTCCCGGAGTTCCATTAATGCCTGTTGAAAAGCTAAGAGCTGAGTTACATAATTAGTTAATTCCAAGGCCTTAGGAAAATTTTGCCATTGAGCATTTTCAGGAATTAGTAATCATCCATCCGTGGACTGTAACCATCCTGTATCAGTAAACTTCACTCCTCTTTTCTCATATCTTTCTAATTCTTCCTCAGTATATTGTGGTTTTTCCTGTTCCACAGGACCTGTTCAGATCAAAGGTATCTGCAGTAAGGTTTCATAAAGTGCCACTTTTCTGGCTTGACAGTCAGCCAGCTGATTACCTTCGGCTACTTTACTCCCATCCCTTTACAATGCATAACAGCTACTTCTTTAGGACAGTATATAGCAGTTTAAAGTCTCTCAGTTTCTATGAAATGCTTAGTAGGTTCTCTTGTTGCCGATTGATTTCTTTATACCCAAATTAGGAGTGTTGCATGGACTGTTACAGGGAATTAATAGCCCCTGATACTTTAAATTCTCAATGATGTTTTTTAACCCTTCCTTAACCTCAGGTTTCAGTGGATACTGCTTCTTAATGTGGAAATAAATGCGGGTCTTTGAGCTTGACAACCACAGGAATAGCACTTTGTGCTTGACCCACAGATTTTCCATCAGCCCACACTCTAGGATTTACATTTTGTTCAATTAAAGGGAGAGAAAGGAAGGGCTCCATATTCATGAAAACAGACCTTGTTCAGTATATCCCTCCCCAAAAGGGGTGAGGGAGACTCTGGCACTATCAGAAACTCGTGTCAAATAGCCCAGAGTCCCAGTTACAGCTTAAAGAACAACTGAAGTAATATCTTTTGGCTTGTCCAGACAGTCCTACTACGGAAGTGGATCAGGAAGAAAGTGGGCCAGGGGCTTCGGTAAGCACAGAGTAAGTTGCCCCTGTATCTAAAAGGAAATAGACGGATTGGACCCCCACAGTTATTAATACCTGGGGTTCAGTTCAGTTCAGTTGCTCAGTCGTGTTGGGCTCTTTGTGACCTCATGAACTGCAACACGCCAGGCTACCCTGCCCATCACCAAATCCCAGAGTCAACCCAAACCCATGTCCATCGAGTTGGTGATACCATCCAACCATCTCATTCCTGTCGTCCCCTTTTCCTCCTGCCCTCAATCTTTCCCAGCATCAGGGTCTTTTCCAACGAGTCAGCTCATCACATCAGGTGGTCTAAAGTATTGGAGTTTCAGCTTCAACATCAGTCCTTCCAATGAACACCCAGGACTGATCTCCTTTGGGATGGACTGGTTGGATCTCCTTGCAGTCCAAGGGACTCTCAAGAGTCTTCTCCAGCACCACAGTTCAAAAGCATCAGTTCTTCAGTGTTCAGCTTTCTTTATAGTCCAACTCTCACATCCATACATGGTCACTGGAAAAACTACAACCTTGACTAGATGAACCTTTGTTGGCAAAGAAATGTCTCTGCTTTTTAATATGCTGTGTAGGTTGGTCATAACTTTCCTTCCAAGGAGTAAGCGTCTTTTAATTTCATGGCTGCAATCACCATCCGCAGTGATTTTGAAGCCCCCCAAAATAAAGCCTGCCACTGTTTTCACTGTTTCCCTATCTATTTGCCATGAAGTGATAGGACCAGATGCCATGATCTTCGTTTTCTGAATGTTGAGCTTTAAGCCAACTTTTTCGCTCTCCTCTTTCACTTTCAAGAGGCTAGTTCCACTTCACTCTCTGCCATAAGGGTGGTGTCATCTGCATATCTGAGGTTATTGATATTTCTCCTGGCAATCTTGATTCCAGCTTGTGCTTCTTCCAGCCCAGTGTTTCTCATGATNTCTGGAACTCTCTTGCTTTTTCGATGGTCCAGCAGATGTTGGCAATTTGATCTCTGGTTCCTCTGCCTTTCCTAAAACCAGCTTGAACACCTGGAAGTTTACGGTTCACATATTGCTGAAGCCTGGCTTGGAGAATTTTAAGCATTACTTTACTAGTGTGTGAGATGAGTGCAACTGTGTGGTAGTTTGAGCATTTTTTGGCATTGCCTTTCTTTGGGATTGGAATGAAAACTGACATTTTCCAGTCCCGTGGCCACTGCTGAGTTTTCCAAATTTGCTGGCATATTGAGTGCAGCACTTTCAGAGTGTCATCTTTCAGAATTTGAAATAACTCAACTGGAATTCCATCACTTCCACTAGGTTTGTTCACAGTGATGCTTCCTAAGGCCCACTTGACTTCCCATTCCAGGATGTCTGGCTCTAGGTGAGTGATCACACCATTGTGATTACCTGGGTCATGAAGATTTTTTTTTTTTGTACAGTTCTTCTGTGTATTCTGGCCACTTCTTCTTAATATCTTCTGCTTCTGTTAGGTCCCTACCATTTCTGTCCTTTTTTTAGCCTATAATTAGGATAGGAGCTTGTGTGGAGACCTCTGGGCACCTTCAGTCCTGATTGTCTTGAGAGTCTGAACCTTGAAACCTACGCCTCTGGGGGCAGTCTCTCCTCCAGTGTGGTCCCTTGCAGACTGGACATGGAGCCAGGGGCGGCTTAGATGCCCGAGGACACTCCTGCTTGAGGTGCCCCTCCCTTCCACAGTAATAGCAAGCCCATCCTTTTTCACCTGGGTCTCTCTGGGCATTTTTCTCAGGCTGTTTAAGAACGGTTCTGACAGCCATTACAAGGGCTTCCACCTGTTCCTTTGTCTTTTTCTGCCTTTCTTTCTTTTCTTCATATTCCCTATCATAATAGACTGTTTGAGCCAGTTTCAATAGATTATCTAAAGACTGATTTGGTCCATACACCTGTTTTAATAGCTTATGGTGGATATCTGGAGCCGACTGAGTGAGAAATCATAGTTTAAAGTCTTAGCACATGCTTGCCTGAGTCCTTCAAGAATACATCTGACAAAATGACTCTGATCCCATCTTCCTTTAGCCTTGTTATAGTCCCAATCTGGTTCTATAGTTGGGACCACCTGAATTCCAGTGGGGAGGGTGGCTATCTCATCCTCCCTCTTCTTTACTGATTCGATACTAAGCCATTTGTCTCCAAAAGCAACAGCTTTCCCCAAATCTCAAGTTTTTGAGTCAGGAGTCAGTGTTTGTCCCAAGATATACATCACATCCTTCCAAGTAAGTTCATAAAGCAGAGTAACACCTTTAAAAGCTCTAATATATTTTTCTGGGTCCTCTGAATAGTCTCCCAGATCCTCCTTGATTCTTTGTATTTCTTGATAAGAAAAGGGCTTATTAACTCTCATAGACTGATTATTTCTCCCAGTGGGTGCTTCATGCAGAGGCAACAGCTTGTGTAGCTGTTCCTCAGCCTCTCTGGCTGCTCTGTGCATATGATCAGGGATAGATTGGGGAAAACTGCTTTTCTTGATCTCTCTGTGTCCTGTCTTCCATCTCATCTCTTACTTCAATGGTCTGAGTTTCTATTGAAACCATAGTAGTCTGAGGTCGTGTTAATATAGGGGTTGTTTGGACCTCTACTTGGGCAGTTTGAATCTCAGTTTGGGTTTCTACTGAGACCAAGGCAACCCTTCTGGGGGTGGGGGTGGTTTCTCTGACTTTCAGTTTGCTCAGTTTGGAGCCCCAGGTACGGGGGCAGAGTAGGAGGACAGGAGGGAGCTGAAGGTTTCACACTCAAATCTATACCCTTAGGACATAAGTCTGGCATAACTCCAAGAGAGAAAAAAGGGCAACATATATGCTACTTCTAGCCATTTTCCTTGTTTTCTACAGAACTGGCCTAATTGTAAAATAGTAATAATTGAGATCCTTCAACAGGTCAGCGTTCCCTGTCTTCTAAAGGATACTGTGGCCATTCAGTATCACAGAAGAAGATCAGGAGTGCCTTCCTTAAGCTCTGGGGATCAAATCTATCCCAGTTTTTCAGAATACAGTTCAAAGGAGTGAGGCTGGAATTGTTAGCTCCCATCTATAAGAAGGGACTTCCTGGTGGCTCAGATGGTAGTGTCTGCCTACAATGTAGGAGACCCAGGTTTGATCCCTGGGTCGGGAAGATCCTCTGGAGAAGGAAATGGCAACCCACTCTAGTATTCTTGCCTGGAAAATCCCATGGACAGAGGAGCCTGGTAGTCTACAATCCATGGGGTTGCAAAGAGTCGGACACGACTGAGCAACTAAACTTTCACTTTCACTTTCCTCTGTAAGAGAGAAAAAAAGCGACAAGCACCATCTTTCTACCAGAGGTGTCCCTCCCTGCTCTAGATGGGGGTGTAGACAGACTTTACACTGAAGCTTTCCTTCCCTGGTCAGACTTAGTCTGTCCCTTACTAATGCAGGTGCTGTACTCGTCCCTCCCGGTTCTACCACTGAGAAGGGGTGGAGATGCACCAGGGGTAGACCTGATGGCATCCCAGACTGATATCCAGTTCCTCACTATTAAAACCTTGCTTGTCTCTGATGCCACCCAGGGTGCAATCAGAGTAACTTTCTGGAATGCCTCCCAAGCTAAGACCGCTGAGGGCAACATTCATCACCTGAGTGCCTGTGCACAACCCTGAGTATATTCCTGACCACAACAAAACTGGTATGAACATAAAACTGAGATGTTCCTTCCAAGTGTCACCACACCAGTATAGCGATAGAAAAAGAGGTGGTGAAAGGCTGGGCAGTGAGGAAAAAGTGCTTTTTGTCCTCAAATTATTAGGGCCAGTCCTTCCAGTTCATTCCCACAGATTCTACAGAAAGAATATCTAAGGAGTTGGGACAAAAGCCACTGGAAATCCTCCTGTGGTCCACTAAGAGCTAGTGTTAACAAAGGAAGAAACACATTGCACTTCCAATCTAAGTAACCTTTAACTTCAGGGATGCTCTTGGAGCTAGAGTTCCATCTAACTTCCGAACTTTCAACTCCTAGTGAGGCTAGGCACTTCCTGACTACCAATCCAAGTTTGGGACCTAAGTAACAGTACACAGTAACAGCATAGATCACAAGTCCCTTGAAAGTCTATGATCTGACAGATAGGTTAGTAGTTCTAATTCCTAAGAAGTTATGAAATGGTCAAAAAGACCAGAAAGTCTGACCGAGAAAGGAGAGTTCAGTCCACATGCTTTGCCCATTTCTGGTCAGTCCCTGAAGGAGACATTGGGTGCCTCCTAGCATTGGAAGGCCAATATAATCCCCTGACAGGTTTCTGTCATAAGCAGTATGAGGTCACCGCAGAACTGCAGAGCAGGGCTCCTCACTTGCTTCACACAGGGCATGTCATTCATTCACTCAAGCACTCCGTAGGGTTAGTAAAGTACAGCAGAAAATATTTTCACTAGGAGAACAAAGAACTAGAGCTCCAAGCATCCTTACCCTGTCCTGAAGAATCCCCGACGAGCCCCCAACCTGAAAGGTTGTTGCTGAACCATGAAAGATGCTGGGATTCTTGGCCTCTGGAGGAGAAGAATTCAATCCAGGGCCAGAGATGAGGCTTGATCACTCAGAGCTTTTGTGTAATAGAGTTTTATTAAAGTATAAAAGGTATAGAGAAAGCTTCTGACACAGAGATCAGAAGGGGGCAGAAAGAGTGCCCCCTTGCTAGTGTTAGCAATGGAGTTATATCCTTTTAATTAGTTATTACAACACATCAAAAGAATGTCTGGAGGTTGTAAAGACCTTACTAGACCCACTCCCATAATTTACATTTTAAGATAATAGGATTAGCCAGAAGGTATTTTCCAGAAACTGTCCTCAAGCAAGGATACGTTATTGTTGTATTCAGTTCAGTTCACTTCAGTTGCTCAGTCGTGTCCAACTCTTTGTGACCCCATGGACTGCAGCACGCCAGGTGTCCCTGTCCATCACCAACTCCTGGAGCTTGTTCAAACTCATGTCCATCGAGTCAGTAATGCCATCCAACCATCTCATCCTCTGTCATCCCCTTCTCCTCCTGCCTTCAATCTTTCCCGGCATCAGGGTCTTTTCAGATGAGTCAGTTCTTCACATCGGGCAGCCAAAGTATTGGAGTTTCAGCTTCAACATCAGTCCTTCCAATGAACATTCAGGACTGATCTCCTTTAGGATGGACTGGTTGGATCTCCTTGCAGTCCAAGGGACTCTCAAGAGTCTTCTTCAACACCACAGTTCAAAAGCATCAATTCTTTGGTGCTCAGTTTTCTATATAGTCCAATTCTCACATTCACACATGGCCACTGGAAAAACCATAGCCTTGACTAGATGGACCTTGTTGGCAAAGAAATATCTCTGCTTTTTAATATGCTATCTAGGTTGGTCATAACTTTCCTTCCAAGGAATAAGTGTCTTTTAATTTCACTGCAATCACCATCTGCAGTGATTTTGGAGCCCCCCAAAATAAAGTCTGCCACTGTTTTCACTGTTTCTCCATCTATTTGCCATGAGTGATGGGAAAAGATGCCATGATCTTAGTTTTCTGGATGTTGAGCTTTAAGCCAACTTTTTCACTCTCCTCTTTCACTTTCAACAAGAAGCTTTTTAGTTCCTCTTCACTTTCTGCCATAAGGGTGGTGTCATCTGCATATCTGAGGTTATTGATATTTCTCCCGGCAATCTTGATTCCAGCTTGTGCTTCTTCCAGCCCAGCATTTCTCATGATGTACTCTGCATGTAAGTTAAATAAGCAGGGTGACAATATACAGCCTTGACGTACTCCTTTCCTGACTTGGAACCAGTCCTTTGTTCCATGTCCAGTTCTAACTGTTGCTTCCTGACCTGCATACAGATTTCTCAAGAGTCAGGTCAGGTCGCCTGATATTCCCATCTCTTGAAGAATTTCCCAGTTTATTGTGATCCACACAGTCAAAGGCTTTGGCATAGTCAATAAAGCAGAAATAGATGTTTTTCTGGAACTCTCTTGCTGTTTCTATGTTCCAGTGGATGTTGGCAATTTGATCTCTGATTCCTCTGCCTTTTCTAAAACCAACTTGAACATCTGGAAGTTCATGGTTCACATATTGCTGAGGCCTGGCTTGGAGAATTTTGAGCATTACTTTACTAGTGTGTGAGATGGGTGCAATTGTGCAGTAGTTTGAGCATTCTTTGGCATTGCCTTTCTTTGGGATTGGAATGAAAACTGACCTTTTCCAGTCCTGTGGCCACTGCTGAGTTTTCCAAATTTGCTGCCATATTGAGTGTGCAGCACTTTCAGAGCCTCATCTTTCAGGATTTGAAATAGCTCAACTGAAATTCCATCACCTCCACTAGGTTTGTTCACAGCGATGCTTCCTAAAGCCCACTTGACTTCCCATTCTAGGATACCTGGCTCTAGGTGAGTGATCACACCATCGTGATTATCTGGGTTGTGAAGATCTTTTTTGTACAGTTCTTCTGTGTGTTCTTGCCACCTCTTTGTAATATCTTCTGCTTCTGTTAGGTCCCTCCCATTTCTGTCCTTTATTGAGCCCATCTTTGCATGAAATATTCCTTTGGTATCTCTAATTTTCTTGAAGAGCTCTCTAGTGTTTCCCATTCTATTGTTTTCCTCCATTTCTTTGCAGTGATGGCTGAGGAAGGCTTTCTTATCTCTCCTTGCTATTCTTTGGAACTGTGCATTCAAATGGGTATATCTTTCCTTTTCTCCTTTTTCAAAAGAGGAAGTATTGGGACTTCTCTGGTGGTCTAGTGGTTAAGAATTCACCTTACAATGCAGGGGATGTGGGTTTGATCCCTGGTGGTGGAACTAAGATCCCACATGCCATGGGGCAGCTGAGCCCACGCACACAACTAGAGAGCCCACATGCTGCAACTAAGACCTAACGAAGCCAATAAATAAATAAATAAATAATTACAAAAGAGAAAGTATTATAATACAACGCAATCCTCTTCCAGACAAGGAAAATTCAGGACAAGAGAGCAATCTTCCTCCCCACCTCCACCTCTGCCCCCATCCCAGGTGATTTGTATCTTGAGTTTGAGAAATCTGCAAATACCCAGACTACCTTCCAGTCTCCCCATCCCCATTTCTAGGGCCCAGAGAGGAAAGGCAATCTCTTTGGTTCAAATGAGCCCTCATCTTACCTTTCCAGTCAGTTTCCTGCAGTGACACTGAGCCACAAATTTCCTTTGTCTCTGCTGTCATTCTTCTCCAGGTCTACCTGTAGTGGGGGTGGATAATGGACCATTTATTCTGGCTGTAACCTGCCATTAGTCAGCAGCTGATGACACCTTTGTGAAATGATCTGTTAGTTCTCTGAGAGGAGTGGGTCACTGGGGAATGTGACTCTAAACCTGGCAATCTGGGTTACTTTTTAACCTCATGTATGTGACTGTGAATGTGGGCATAATGGTGGCTGTGTATGTTTGGGGCTGGGTGTTGGCAGAGAAGTATGGACAGAGAGTATGATTGTTGGTTTTTCCAGTACAAATGTGTGCTTATGTTTGTGTTTATGACAGGATGCAGAAGTGTTTGCATATGTCTGTGTAACAACAAGAGTTGTGGGTTTAAGGTGTGAAAAAGTAGGTGTAAGTATGTGAATCTACAGGCAGCCCCTGCTAATTTGCAAAAAGAATATATATGATGTTTGTGAAGCTAAGTTCATTTGAATCTGAAGTCACTTCCTTTTTCATTTTTAACCTGAGATGATTGTTTTAGTTCTACAGCCTCAGGGTACAATTTACCTCAGGAGATAGGAAAGCCAGTTGGGGTACACCGCTGAGGGTCCAGTTTCCTTAGAGCCTTGAGGAGGTGGCTAATATTATGTAATTCTTACATAAATCAAGGAATAAAACAGAGTCTTAAGATCGTCTCTTTGCTTCCTGCCTATGGCCTCTGATTAGCAGGACCTCCTTCCCTGCTTTGCCTCTTTCTCCCTAAAACTATGAACTTTATCTTGTTTCTGCAAGGGATTTTCATCTCATCATTGCACTCTGATTTCTGGGAAATGCAACTTTATTCACTGCATTTGAAGATTTAGAAAGGGACTAAAAGTTATTGCCTGCTCTCAGAGATGCTGGTGCCACAAATATAGGTGATAGAACCCTTGGCAAATTCTAAAAAAATGTTGAGTACGAAGGGTGGAACAGAGTTAGCAAGAAGATGTAGTTCATGGTCAGTAGTCACTTGAGCAAATCACTGGGAAGAAAGATACATTCTGAGGGGTGGATTGTGGTCCTAGCTCTCCCTCAGCTCACTGGGGCTTTGGCCAAATTATTTCTCATCTGTGGGCCTCAGTTTTCCTAACTGTGAAAAGAGAGGGTTGGACTAGATCAGTCTTCTCAAACATTTATTTCTTAAGTAACCCAATAACAGAGGAGAGGGAGAATGAAATTCCCAGTATGAGTAGAAGAGAGAGGTGGATTGGATTATCCAAAGCAGCCTACTATAGTCAAAATGTCCTAGAGGTTTCATGTTTTATTCTAAAATTGTGTTCAAGATTTGCATTCACTACCATGATATAGCCATATTTGTTTTGATATAGAAACGTTTTAAGTTTCTTATATTCAAGTAAAATTGACACTCTAAGAACATGCTATGGTTATCCTGTGACTTTGTGGACCCCCTTGGCACACTGCCATGGATCACCCCCCTCCCCAGGGGTATGCATACCCCAGTTTAAAAGTTTGGGAGTAAATGATTACGATTCCTTTCCACTCTAACACTGGTTTAATGACCTAGGAATACCTGTGGTGTCTTTGGTAACTTCTCTTCAGGATGTTACAGGTTGTTTTTTTCGTAATGGCTCCATCTCAGGGCTCCATTTGCTAGCCAGTTATCCAAAAAGAATGGAAACCTCTGATTTTGTTTCTAGAACAGGCATCTCCAGTGTTTCTTTGCTGAGCCCCAAATACAAGCCCAGGCTTATTCTAAGTTGTCCTGCGGATTCTTATGGCACTACTGTGGAGCTTAGCCTAACTTTCATGAAGCAACAGGGGTTAAAAGTTTGGTGAGTTAAGTGCTAAACTGTGTGGTGTAGATTTTAAGTGCACCATGAGATTGAGAAGTAGATAAATATGATGCCTGGAGGAGTTTGAAAAATGAGCATAGTTCAGATAAATGGAGTGGAGGTAGAGGGGCAATCCAGCTGGGAGAAGGGTAAGAGTTAAGGTTTAGAAGTTGTCAGGATCATAGCCTGGGTCTTGCTCAGTGGTGGAAAGAACAGAAAGCTGAAATGGTATCTTTCTCCCCCTTGGCATGAATCATTATCTACTTATCAGTTCACTGTCTTTTTTTCTTATTTTTTTAATTATGAAAGTATGATAACACACTTAG
>SJYQ01009031.1:24283-45705 GCA_006410935.1 Redunca redunca | reverse complement strand
TTTTTTTTTTTTTACCATATAATATTTCTTTATATTTTCAGAATTGGATTAGAAGTTTCAAGCCTCATTCAAATTTTTAAAAATCATTAAGATAATAAGCTTTCTAGACTTTTAGCAGTAATACTAGATGCCAGAATAAATGGAACTATATAAAAGTTCTGAGTGGATATCTAGCATTCTATTAATACTTAGTGAAACTGTCTTTTTTTTTTTTTAAAGGAAGTTGTGACTAGGGCTGAATCTCCTCTCCTTCAGGGAGTAGGAAATCTCTGGAGAAAACCCCAAAACAACCTTCCAAAAGGGATCTATGGCAGAGAGTGAAAGATAAAAAGAAATCTAAATGACCTCATATATTGTCATCCCATCCAATCTGTGATTAAATGTATGTTTATAATGTTCTGTAAAACATTACATTTCAGGTCTTTGGGTTGCATGCTACTTCTTCTGTTCTTTTTTTTTTTTTTTTTAATTTAGTGGTAAAAATTTACTTTAAGGGGGCCTGGATAGTACCTGCCCAGCATCTATGGTTCAGGGCAGCCTAGAGCATGGGGGAGCTTCCAGCTCCTGTCTGCAACAGGAGCTCCTGTTTGCTACTGTCAGAGCAGAGGGTGAGGGCTGGAGTGAAGGAACCTGCTTAGGATGTGCTGGTGTCTGGAGATGGTGATGCCAGCACTACCTCAGAGCCTAAGGAGAAATACACCCAAGGGGAGCAGATGTTTCAACAGTAGGTCCAGGTAGAATGAGGTTTTAGGCCAGTGGTCACAGGACCAGGGAGTTAGGCAGCAGGCAGTCACAGGTGCCCCTACAGGGGGCAGAGGCAGCATCCTTGGAGTCTGGTGACAGGCTTCAGATAAGTGTCTAGGAGATGAGCTGGTGTCAAGGAAGTATAGTTGCAAGTGGCAGGGACACATTACCAATAGGTTTGAAATCTAGAAAAAGTAAAAATATTAACACGACTAGCAGAAATAAGGAGGTAAAAGAAAATAAAATAAGCAGAAATTAATGAGTGCTGATTTTTTAAAAAGTACTTTATTGAGGCATGATTGTCATGCAAAAACCTGTACAAATTTAGATATATATGACTTGATGTGTCCGGAGATAAATATATATACCCATGAAACCACTACAATATATGCAATAAACCTATCCATCATCTGGAATAATGTCTTCCTATCCTCTTGATTATTATTCTTGCTATTAAGAATACTTAACATAAGATCTACTGTCTTAACAAAAATTTAAGTATACAATATAGTATTATTAACCATAGGTGCTACCCTGCAGAGTTGTCCTCTAGGAGTTATTCATCTAGCATAACTGAGTGTGGATTTCTTAATCTTTCCTACTAGGGAGCCAATTTATAACATCTAAATTGAAATACATAAATTTTAAAATTTCAAAGGACTCCAATTCTCAGAAAGGCCCTAGGTTGGGGAGGCATTGAAGGGACTGGCAAGAAAGCCCTCTCTTTCCTAAGTTCTGGAAGAATTTGGAGACCTAGAGAATTACAGGGCTTCTGATATAGAAGGAATACTATAGGAGCCCAATTGCAGGAACTGGGTACAAGGCAGAAACCTGTACAAGATCCCTGTTACTGAAACTGAAAATATGAGATCAGAGTAGGGCCAGATGCCACTCACTTGAGCTGGTAAGTTATGGATGGAGATATATTTCCCTCCTGATTAAGGGCAGAATGAATCCCAGAGTCCAGGCTTTGTAGAAATGGGGAGAAATCTATCAGTTGGGGTTAGGTGGCCCTAGAAGGGCCATGGAGCTGGACAGTGTGACCCATACTGCTGTTCAAAATCTCTGCTACATGATCCAGAGGCATATGTTTCTTCATAGCCCCCTGCCCCTGCCCCCGTCGACACCTCCAAGAATGGAGCACCAAATTGTCCTTTCAGGGCGTTAACTTCACTGGCTTTTTCTTGTCTGGACCTCCCTAAACCCAGGCCTTTCTTGATTAGCATCTCAGGCCCACAGTGGAGGATTAGGTCACCCTGGTGTGAGATGAAATGACAATATCATGACTTGGCTGGCCATAAAACAACTGCTTTTAAAGCTAAATTTTGTAATCTCAAAGTTTACCCAAGGGGTTGTGTAATTCAAAGTAATGACCATGAAGCTATTTGTAAAATTCTGACTTTCTTATGAACCAAGTGTGGATCAGGGGATGGTTATGGTGGTGTGGGAGTGGAAGAGCTGAGAGCTGAGGGAGGCAAGCAAGGCCCAGATAGTTCAAGGTTGAGACCAACACTCATGGTTTCCTCTAATGTGACAGGGGTCTCCTCTTCTGCAGATATAAAAAAAAAACTTTTGTCTTTTCAAGTGTGTTGAAGATTTCCAAAGCAGAGGGTGCATAACCTACTGACCCCAACCTGGAAAAAAGTAGTAAGAGAAAGAGAAAATCCCAGCAGAAATTGCTCAGCTTCCTAAACCATAACTGAGGTCAGCTGGCTGCCTGCATGGGGCAGGATGACTTGCCCTCCAGCAAGGTTTTGGGGCTGGGCCAACCTGGGGGCTAGCAGTCTTAAAATTAGATACACATGATAACTGGTGAGTTCCAGGCTTTCTCTGAATCCAGGAGTGAATATGTGGAAGGTGTGATATATCAGGTAAAGCATTAGTAAGCAGTGGAATGTGCTGGATGTAGAATCAGACAGATTTGAGTTTGACTCCTGGTTCTGTCACTGACTTGTGGCTTTAGGCAAGGCAGTGAGTCTTCTCCAATTTTGTCTCTTTTTTTCTTTTCCCTTGGCTGTACCTGTGCAGCTTGTGGGATCTTAATTCTCCCACCAGGGGTGAAACCCGGGCCACCAGTAGTGGAATTGCAGAGTCTTAACCACTGGACCACCAGAGAATTCCTTCCAATTCTGTCTCTTGCTGTAAAATTGAAACAATAACTGAAGCTACCTCTTAGACAATATCAAGTCTAAAATATAACTAGATATATTTGTCTGAAGATCTCACAGTGACTAATACAGTTATACAGGCTTGTGTATGCCAGGGACTGTGTCATTCTACATTAACAGATCTTTTGATTCTTGTTTAATAAACTTTTTATTTTGTTTTGGGGTATAGCTGATTAACAATGTTGTGATAGTTCCATGTGAACAGTAAAGGGACTCAACTATGCATGTACATGTATCCCTTCTCCCCCAAACTCCCCTCTCTTCCAGGTTGCCACACAAACTGAGCAGAGTTCCATGTGTGATATAGTAGGTCCTTGTTGGTTATCCATTTTAAATATAGCAGTGTGTACGTGTCCATTCCAAACTCCCTAACTATTCCTACCCCTTGTCCTTTCCCTAGCATACATAAATTCATCCACTAAGTCTGTGAGTCTCTTACTGTTTTGTAAGTTAAGTTTATTTGTATCATTTCTTTTTAGATTCCACATATAAGGTATGTCATATTATATTTCTCCTTCTCTGTTTGACTTACTTCACTCAGTATGACAATCTCTAGGTCCCTTTTGATTCTTTATTTCCATGATTGCTCACTATAGTGTCTTTTTTAAAAAAGTAGCTCTTGAAATTGGTTTCTTTTTTCAAAAAAATTAATTTTATTTATTTATTTTTGGCTGTGCTAGGTCTTTGTTGCCAGGTGGGCTTTTCTTTAGTTGTGCTAAGTGCAGGCTACTCTCTACTTGTGGTGTGCCAGCTTCTCATTGCACTGTTTTCTCTCGTTACAGAGCACAGGCTCTAGAGTACTGGCTCAGTAGTTGTGGCGCACAAACTTGATTGTTCTGCGCCATGTGGGATCTTCCTGTATCAGAGATTGAACCTGTGTCTCCTGCATTGGCAGGTGGATTCTTTACCATGGAGCTACCAGGTAAGTCCAAAATTGGCTTCTTTTTTTTAAAAAAAATTCTGTTTTTAGTATTTATTTGGCTGTACCAGGTGTTAGTTGCACCTCACAGGATCTTTGATCAAAGGCATTTTGTGTGGCAAGAGTCTTTAGTTGGAGCACTTAGGAATTTTTTTTTTAGTTGTGGTATGCAAACTCTTAATTGTAACATGTAGGATCTAGTTCCCCAACCAGGGATGGAACCCAGGCCCCCTGCATTGGGAGGGTGAAGTCTTAGCCACTGGACCACCAAGGAAGTCCCTATAGCAAAGTTTTTGAGAGGTGGGTTAGAATGACTTTGCAGTAATGGAGGACTCTTTTACAAATGTGAGTTTCTTCCTTGTTTGATTTTTTCCATTCTATTCACCCATTATATTTTCTTTTTTTTTTTTTTTTACTTTTAAAATTTTTATTTTAACTTTAGTTTACTTTACATTACTGTATTGGTTTTGCCAAACATTGACATGAATTCACCACGAGTGTACAAGCGTTCCCAAACATGAATCCCCTCCTTTTCTTGGTCCTACTTGGGCTTAGTCTCTAGTACCACCCATTATATTTTCAAAGAATGAGAAGCAGCATGGTGTGGAGCAGGAAGAGTTGGACAAATGGGGCTTGAGCCCCAACTCTGTCACTTATAGGCCATAGAACCCCAGATAAGTCATGTTAATGTCTCTAAACTTCAGTTTCCTTGAAGGATTTTTTTTTTTTGAAGAATCAAAAGAGATAATGGGTGTAACAGAAGTTTTTATTCTATCAATCCTTGTTCAGAAATTTTAGATTTTTAAAGATGTGCGGATTAGCTAAGACTGTGCAAGGCTTATTGTTATTGTTGAGTCACTCAGTCATGTCTGACTTTGTGGCCCCATGGACTGCAGCACACCAGGCTTCCCTGTCCTTCATTATTTCCTGGATCTTGCTCAAACTCATGTCCATTGAGTCAGTGATGCCATCCAACTATCTCGTCCTCTGTTGTTCCCTTCTCCTCTTGCCCTCAATCTTTTTCAGCATCAGGGAGTTTTCCAATGAGGTGGCTCTTTGCATCAGGTGGCCAAGTATTGAAGTTTCAGCTTCAGCATCAGTCCTTCCAGTGAATATTCAGAGTTGATTTCCTTTAGGATGGACTGGTTTGATCTCCTTGCAGTCCAAGAGACTCTCAAGAGTCTTCTCCAGCACCACAATTTGAAAGCATCATTTCTTCAATGCTCAGCCTTCTTTATGGTACAACTCTCACATCTGTACATGACTACAGAAAAAGCTATAGTTTTGACTATATGGACCTTTGTTGTCAAAGTGATATCTCTGCTTTTTAATACATTGTCTAGGTTTGGCAAGGCTTATTAGTACTTCATGATTTCGAGGATATGAAATGTTGATTTTTCAAGAAGATCCACTTTGAGAAATTATGCCACAGAAACGTGCCTCCCAATGAAGACCCAGACTCAAAAGTTGCAGGTCTCCTCATCTGACATCTAGATACCTTAGTTGCTCATGTGACAAAGACTGCTGTTTGCTACTGAATTCAATATCTTCCCTTCAGAATTTTTGTGGCTCGTGGTTTTTTTCAGAGCTGTATAAAGATCTCCATAAAGCTCTGAAAAAATCCAAGAGGCACCATAAGGGCTTCTTCTTCGCATTCTTAAGGTTCTGTGGTGAACTGACTTCAACAAATTTGGTCCTGTACAACTTTTAGTTTTATGAGTATGTCTTGGTAGTTACAAAGAGTTGGGAAAAAGTGAAGGGTTTAGCTACCACCCCACAACCTTGCTGCCCGTTTAGAATAAAAGCAAGTGTCACACCAAAATCTGCCACACATATAAACATTTACTAGCAGGCAGGTACAAAACAGTCACAAAACCCGTTCTAGAAGCTCACTGATATTCAGATCTCTATCCTTTTTGGTTACTCTTGCATGAAAGGTTCACCTGAGGCATATGTAATAATATCCCAGCCATAGATTCAATTAAACATTTATTGGAGTCAGGGAACCAAGAATTATCTGGAAACATCAGCACGACTCAGGATCCTTTAAGAATCAATTCAAGAGTACCCTCCCTAAAACGTAGAGACTACTAGATTTTATACCCTGTTCAAGGTAAAATATTCTAGTCTGTCCATATATTTTGAATACCACTAATCTCAGAGTTGGAATGTGAGGAAAGCTGAGTGCCGAAGAATTGATGCTTTTGAACTGTGGTGTTGGAGAAGACTCTGGGGAGTCCCTTGGACTGCAAGGAGATCCAACCTGTCCATTCTGAAGGAGATCAACCCTGGGATTTCTTTGGAAGGAATGATGCTAAAGCTGAAACTCCAATACTTTGGCCACCTCATGTGAAGAGTTGACTCACTGGAAAAGACTTTGATGCTGGGAGGGATTGGGGGCAGGAGGAGAAGAGGACTACAGAGGATGAGATGGCTGGATGGCATCACGGACTCGATGGACGTGAGTCTGAGTGAACTCCAGGAGTTGTTGATGGACAGGGAGGCCTGGCATGCTGCGATTCATGGGGTTGCAAAGAGTCAGACACGACTGAGCGACTGAACTAAACTGAACTGAACCTCACCAATAACCCATTTTAATAAGCATCATATTAATTAACATGTCTCTGCTTTCTCCAATGAAAATTTACTTCTAAAACTTTTTATGCTAATTACCGTAGCCTCTGGTATTATTAGAAAATAATGATAGTTGAAGCTGGTAGCTGTAGTAGCCATCTCTGGAGTGTGCTTTTGAGTGAGAGGTCTTGATATACACTCTACATAGAGTGTATATTTAAACTAATCATGCAGAACATCACACTGTCTCTGCTTTAATATTTTAAAGTAAATTATAGACATCATAGCAGATGTCTCTTTCTGATGATCCTGGAATCAATAGAAGATGAAGAAGCAGAAACTTTAGGGTTTCAATATGAGCGAAAGGAGAGAAATATGAAATCAGTACCACAAAGACTGCTGGAGTATATCTTCCTCAAGACAACTCAAGAAATCAACCTCTTGCTTTTGACTTTCCAGAGGCTCCTTGGCTTCTGCTGGGTTTTTTCTTCCGCAAAAGGCAACTGTAGCTCAATATGTGGAGAGTTTCTAGAATATTAAGCACTCGATAGTTGGGCTCTGGTGGTATTAAAGATTTCTTACCTCTGAGGCTTTTCCTCTAGAGAGTGGAGTCTGATCTGGGTGGAACCCCCAAATGCCAAAAGTCTTGTGGTGACAATTGCTGGTGGCTGATTGCTAAAGAACAGTACTGTGTACTTTTCAACTAAAAGAGGGAGCCATGTGCTTAAGTGCAGTTCAAGACTCCAGGCATGTCTTCAAGGCAGGAAGAATTCCACTTAGGCCCATGCCCTCAGCTTCTATAGTTCTTTCACTGTGCTGAAATGCCAGCCCCAGGACCTCTCCTTCAGTATATTAAGCCACTTGCAGATTTCCCTGACTTAAAAGTGAGTGCAAGATAAAAAGGAATGAGCTATCCAACACACAACAACTTGGATAAATCTCAAGGGAATTAGGCTGAGTAAAAAAAGTCATTCACCAATGGTTTCATACTGTATAATTCCATTTATATATCATTCTTGAAATGACAAAGTTGTAAAAATAGAGAAAAGATTAGTGGTGGCCAGGGTTTAGAGAAGGAAGGGGGAGTGAGGTCAGTGAGAGGGATGAGGGCTACCTGAGGGATTCTAGTGGTGATGGAACCATTCAGTGTCTTGACTGTGGTGGGGTGGTGGATACATGAACCTACACAGGTGATAAAATAGCATAGAATGAAACACACATTCAAATAACTACAAATAAAAGTGGAGAAATCTGAAAAAGATGGGTAGATTGTACCAATGTCAATGTTCTGCTTGTGATATGGTTCTACAGTTTTACAGGATGCTACTGTTGAGGGGAAACTGGGTAAAGTGTACAAAAGATCTCTTTGTTTTATTTCTTACTACTATACATGAATTTACAATTATCTCAAGATAAAAATTTAATTTAAAAAGTGGGCAATTTGTGGGAATCACTGGGCATATACTAAAACACAGTGAATCATACACTTTAAATAGGCGAACTGTATGATATGTGAAGTATATCTCAGTAAAGCTGGTATAAAGTGGATGCAGCATTTTCAGAGAAGCTGACTAAGAAATCCAAGGTAAATTACTGGCCCACAAAGGATGACCCTAATGGTGGAATTGTTATTTGCTCAAGAAGACTACAAGCCTCTGCCCAGGCTTTTCTAGTCCCCCTGCCCCGAGCCATTCTTGAATGGGGTATGGGGACACCTCAGCTGCCCCAGCCCTCTGGTGACTGGAGTGAGCCACAAGAAAGACCCAAGTATCTTGAAGCCCTCTTATGACAGCCATTCTTTATTTCCCACAGTATGGCTCAGTTCATTTGCCTGGGTTCTGGCTCTCTGCTTGGACTAAGGCCCACTTTGGACGATAGTTTGGGACCTTAATTCTCTACCTGGCTCTGGCCAAGTTCTTCCTCTGGAGGCTGAATACTTTTTCCTGTCCTCTCTTGCCAGTGGCTGAGGTTCAGCTGTGAATAAACTCAATGTTGCTGCTGCTGCTGCTAAGTCACTTCAGTTGTGTCCGACTCTGTGCAACCCCATAGACGGCAGCCCACCAGGCTCCCCCATCCCTGGGATTCTCCAGGCAAGAACACTGGAGTGGGTTGCCATTTCCTTCTCTGATGCATGAAAGTGAAAAGTGAAAGGGAAGTCTCTCAGTCATGTCTGACTCTTAGCAACACCATGGACTGCAGCCTACCAGGCTCCTCCATCCATGGGATTTTCCAGGAAAGAGTACTGGAGTAGGGTGCCATTGCCTTCTCTGGAACTTGATGCTACCATCTGTCTAATTTGGAGGATTGCTATCTGTTGCCTGTTTCTCTAGCTGTGATCGGGAGGGGTTGCTCCTGGGCCTGCCTGCCCTCTGAGACCCTACATTCTGCACCTAACAGACACCAGAGATCCACATGCCCTTTAGCCAAGTTGCGTTGTCCTGTTCCACTACTTCCTCCCTCAGGGCCCAGCCTAAGTGGTCAGGATGGTGACTCCTAGTTCTCATCTCACCTGCTACTAATGTCTTCCTCCTTCCCATTGGTCGATATTGCATGTCTCACACCCAAACCCACTTAAGTGACAGTAAAGTGTAATCCAGTTATCCTGCCCTTTCTGCAAAGAGCATACCCAGAAACCATTGATACTAGCTGCTCTGGGTAAGATTCTAGTGCTAAAAGCAACATCGACAGACAAATGTAGAGCAAGTGGATCTATTTGGTCCAGCCTTCAGTCCAGCACTTTTCTTTCCAGAAGTCTCTGTGGAAAGCTACAAATCAGCTACAATGATTTGGCAGGATTATTCCAGGGAAGAGACTCATGTCCTGTTTGTGGTAGCTCCTTTTCTAAAGAGAGTCTGATTCTCTGAATCCCATCCCAAATGTCCTGCAATCAATCACACCTCTGGGCTCCATCATTTCTTTCTTTCTTTTTTTTTTTTTTTAACTTTACAATATTGTATTGATTTTGCCATACATCAACATGAATCCACCATGGGTGTACACGTGTTCCCCATCCTGAGCCCCCTCCCACCTCCCTCTCCATACCATCCCTCTAGGTCATCCTACTGCAAGGCCCCGAGCATCCTGTATCCTGAATTGAACCTGGACGGTGGTTTGTTTCACATATGATATTATACATGTTTCAATGCCATTCTCCCAAATCATCCCACCCTCTCCCTCTCCCACAGAGTCCATAAGACTATTCTATACATCTGTGTCTCTTTTGCTGTCTCGCATACAGGGTTATTGTTACCATCTTTCTAAATTCCATATATATGCATTAGTATACTGTATTAGTGTTTTTCTTTCTGGCTTACTTTACTCTGTATAATAGGTTCCAGTTTCATCCACCTCATTAGAACTGATTCAAATGTATTCTTTTTAATGGCTGAGTAATACTCCATTGTGTATATGTGCCACAGCTTTCTTATCCATTCGTCTGATGATGGATCATTTCTGACAGTGAGGCTGAGATTTACCTTAGCTGGGCTTAAGGAGTTTTATTTTATTTATTTTTAATTTTTAAAAACTTTTTATTTAAGTATAAGAAATAAACCCACAAACATAGGAAACAAGCTTATGATTACCAAAGGGTAAGTGGGGGAGGATAAATTAGGAGTTTGAGATTAACATATACACAGTACTATATATAAAATAGATAACCAACAAGGACCTACTGTATAGCACAGGGAGCTATACTCAATATTTTATAATAACCTATAAGGGAAAAGAATCTGAAAATGAATATATATAGTCAGACATGACTTAGCAACTGAACAACTATATATATATATTGGAGAAGGCAATGGCACCCCACTCCAGTACTCTTGCCTGGAAAATCCCATGGACGGAAGAGCCTGGTAGGCTGCAGTCCATGGGGTCGCTAAGAGTTGGACACGACTGACAGACTTCACTTTCACTTTTCACTTTCATGCATTGGAGAAGGAAATGGCAGCCCACTCCAGTATCCTTGCCTGGAGAATCCCAGGGTTGGGGGAGCCCAGTGGGCTGCTCTCTATGGGGTTGCACAGAGTCGGACACGACTAAAGTGACTTAGCATATATATATATATATATATATATGTATATATATATATATATATGTCATGTTAGTCACTCAGGCATGTCTGACATTTTGTGACCCCATGAACTGTAGCCTGCCAGGCTCATCTGTCCATGGAATTCTCCAGGCAAGAATACTGGAATGGGTTGGAGCAGGTACCATTTCCTTCTCCAGGGGATCTTCCGGACCCAGAGACTGAACCCTGGTCTCCGGCATTGTAGGCAGATTCTTTACCATCTGAACCACTAGAGATGTTCATATGTGTGTGTGTGTGTGTGTGTATAAATCTGAATCACTTTGCTATACAACTGAAACTAACACAGCATTGTATTTATTTATTTATTTTGTAAGAAGGAAACTTAGCTGAACTGTCATCATCATAACTCATCACCCTCAAGCAAATGGTCAGGCTGAAAGGATGGTCTAGAGACAAGTAACAGTGCCTAAAGTGGATAGCTGGGCAGGGTGGCCAATAAAACCTGACAAATTTCTTGTTGCTCAGCAGATTGCTCCATCTTTGACAACAGGAGTCAGTCATGTTGTATTAAGAGGACAAAACCTTAAGGCTTTGATTCATTATCTACATCTATATTCAACTGTCACTTCTGCTTCCTTACAATTTGCTGATTCTCATTTGTTGTGACTATGAAAACAATAAGCACCCTTGTAAGGATTTAGTCTGAAGTAAGGCAAATTGGCTTCTAGAAAGATTTATGTGTAAATGCTGAAAACTTCACTGTATGGATGCTGACATCTATTTTGACTTCTTGGAGGCTTTTTTTCCCCTTCTCACTTCTTTATTCTCTGCTTTGTTTCAGATATATGAGGTTACCAGAGAAGTGACCTCCAGATGAGTGAGATGTTAGTCAGTTGGGTTCTGGAGAGTGGCTCTCACCTTCCTTCAGCAATTTTATGGTTGGCTTTTACCACTTTCTCCTCTGTGGGCAGTGAAGCCCCACTGCTAAGGGTCAAACCAGCAGTCAGATTGTAAGGTTGTAGATGTAGTTTTAGTCCAACTCTCTAGGTGAACCTTCCTCAATGGGGTAGTCTCTAGAGACATAGAAAAGAGGCCTTTTTCTTTTGGTAGTAGATGGGAGTTATGGGGATTAGGAGATGTGACACCTTTCCTTTTGATTATAATGAAACCCTTTTTGGTATAGATGTTTCCTGCTAGGCTGTCTCTGCTCAGGTCCCCTGGGGAATGGCAGAGGAAACTAACATCTGTGAAATACATGGGTCAAGCAGCATATAGGCTGGGCTGGCCCAGAAATCCCTTCACTACAGTTGAAGCCCGAGGCTCTAGAGCCTGGGCCAGCATGTATGCAAAAGAAAGGGGCAGGCCCAAGGGAGACTAATGAAAATGAATGTATGTGTGTGTGCATGCACCCAAGACAGTGCAAAATACAGGGAGGGAGAGATGAGAAAGGGAAGCAACCTGGGCTATAACTTAGGGCCCTAAACCATCCTGGCATGGAGTGTTGTTCTTTTTCAAACATTCTTTCAGCCACCTTTTTTTCTTCCATATCTTTCCCTCAGCTTCTTTCTTCTTTTCTCCCCCACTTCTACCTCTCCTTGTCTCCCTCTCCACCCTTTTCTCACTTCCCTCCTCCATTCTTTCCAGGGTAGCGAAGGACATCTGGAAAGTTAAAGTGGTCCAATCCTGGAGCAGCATCTTTGAAAAGTCACCTCGATGCCTATTACCTCTACAATTCTGGATTTCTAGTGTATCCATTCAGGCCTTGTTTGTGTCTCTCCTTCCTGTTCATTTTGGGAAGGCATATGAACTGTAACCTTCTCCTCTGATAACCCTGTTTCTCTCATTTTCCCTGACTCACTGGGGAGAATCACACATCTTTTTTGGATGGAGCACTTGGCTGGAGACAGGACCTGGCTCCTGTTACCAAGCTCTAAGTAAGTAAGTAAGTGAAGTCGCTCAGTCATGTCCGACTCTTTGCGACCCCATGGACTGTAGCCTACCAGGTTCCTCCGTCCATGGGATTTTCCAGGCAAGAATACTGGAGTGGGTTGCTATTTCCTTCTCCAGGAAATCTTCCCAACCCAGGGATTGAACCCAGGTCTCCCGCATTGTAGGCAGACGCTTTACCATCTGAGCCACCAGGGAAGCTCACTCTATATTTTTGGTGTCACCTTGAGCAAGTTCCTGCCCTCTTTGAGGTCTTAGCTTCCCTTCCAATAAAGTTGATAAATAGAAAGGAATACCTTCGGAGCCCACACTCAAAAGTGATGCTAATTAGAATACTGGGACTTCTAAGATCTTCCTAGCTCTTGCCCCACCCTGCTCCTTCCTATCTCTCCTCCTCCCAGGAAGTAGTTAGTTAACTGAAAGGCCACACCCAAGGGTATTGTCTGAGTAGAAGAACTGAGTTATTTTTCACTTTTTTATTGTAAACGATATAATCACAGAGTTACCATGCAAGAAGAGGACAGGGATAGGATTCTAGGATTTTTGTGAATAATGCAAATAGTTATCCCCCTGATCTTTCCTGAGGCCTTCCACCCACAGATCCAGGATGAAGTATTTGGATTGCTGTTAAACTCAAGAGTCAGGTCAGGAAGCTACCTGTTTCTGGGTGGTGGTTGGAGGTAGGTAACTGTCAGTCTAAACAAAACATTCCTAACTGTACTGTGTGGGGATTTGTTGGCCCAGCGACTCTTTACATATGACTGGGCACCTAGCAGCAGGGTTGTGGGTCTTTCCTTTGTCCAACTGTGAAAGAAGAAAGAATGGGAGTCTCCACAAAGGCCTGCAGCTGCCTTCCAAGGAATTTCAGTGTATCTGGGAGCACAGAGGCTGAGTCATATTTTGGGAGAGGATTGTGTTTTTATACCCGCAATACAGGGTGTTGCCATAATATTAATCATTATTATGGTTAAAAACAAATAAACTCATCCTGCAGTTATGACAAATCTGTGTCTTGGCTCTTTCTTGCCCCTGCATTGTCTTTCTTTTAGCTCTTGCCTTAGGGAACTAGAGTTTAACTCCATATTGCCAGAATAGGCCACTGCCTTTCTAGTATCAGTTTTAGGGATGCGGTAAAGCACATAATTAAAAAAAACACACTTCCACATTTATTTCCTAATTACTTACATTCTCAAAATTCAAATGCCTCATTAGTCACTTTGATCTTAATATTAATGGGGTTTTACTATTGTTTCCTGAGAGAAGGAGATGGGGCTGAAAGGAGTAGACCATAAAGGTCCAGGACACCTGGCCAGGTATAGATCACCCTCAAGGGAAGAGAAAGGAATAGAAAGGGGATGTTAGGACACTGCAAACAGGTCACCAATCTGATGGTTTTTCCACAGACTATTTGTTCACAGAGGTCATGGCTACCACTGCAGGGGTTCTGTGCCTGGGGTGGGGGGAGCAAGAAGGGAAGGGGGTAAAATGAAGTTTCACACTTAAGTTTAATGAGCCATTTTCCCAGCATGGGCTTCAGACCCTGGTTCTAGAGTGACAGATCCTGGTCTCAAAACAGGAGAGAGAACTGCCTGCTTATGCATTTGGCCCAGTTTAGTTGAGCCCCTGGACACTGGGCAAATCCTGTGGATCAGGCTTTGACTGTAGGACCTCTGATTCCCACTGAGTTGAGAGAGATGAACCAACTTGGGAACTTCTAGGTATTTTGGGGGAGGAGAGTGTGTGAGGACTTGGGTTCAGTAAGAGACCCGAATGTCTAGGCAAAGTGTGTCTTTAGATGTAGCTCATTCTGCCAGGCTAAACCCCTAGCCTGACTTTATCCAGTGACCCAGGAATATATTTTGCCTTTTTCTGGACCCCACTGTATTTTTTAACAAATAAAAAACAGGTTCAGTGCTATCTTATGTATCTTTCACCTGGGCTTAAATGAAAGCTAGGGTGGAGAGACTCTAGTTACAGTCTCAATGACCATTTTTACTATCATAGTCTTCACTGCTCTCCTGCATTTACCTTTATTGCAGTTGTGGCAAAAGTGACACCTTCTCAGAGGCTTTCCCTCATTTCACTAGTTTGATAGCTCCACCAACACTCAGCCATATCACTGTTTATTGTCTTCATAGCACCTATTACTACCTCAAATCTCCATTTGGTTATTTGGTTGTTTCTTGTCCCTCCCCATCCTCCTGTCCTATGTATGCACCATGAGAGCAGGCACTGACTATGTTTGGTGCCTGCTATGTCCCCTGAAGAAATAGAGGAAAACAATAGAATGGGAAAGACTAGAGAGCTCTTCAAGAAAATTAAAGATACCAAGGGAACACTTCATGTAAAGATAGGCACAATAAAGGACAGAAATGGCATGGACCTAACAAAAGCAGAAGATATTAAGAAGAGGTGGCAAGAATACACGGAAGAACTATACAAAAAAAGATCTTCATGACCCAGATAATCATGATGGTGTGAACACTCACCTAGAGCCAGACATCTTCTAGTATGAAGTCAAGTAGGCCTGAGGAAGCATCACTATAAACAAAGCTAGTGGAGGTGATGAAATTCCAGCTGAGTTATTTCAAATCCTAAAAGATGATGCTGTGAAAGTGCTGCCAGCAAATTTGGAAAACTCAGCAGTGGTCACAGGACTGGAAAAAGTCAGTTTTCATTCCAATCCCAAAGAAAGGCAATGCCAAAGAATGCTCAAACTACCACACAATTGCACTCATCTCACAAGCTAGCAAAGTAATGCTCAAAATTCTCCAAGCTAGGCTTCAACAGTATGTGAGCCGAGAACTTCCAGATGTTCAAGCTGGATTTAGAAAGGGCAGAGGAATCAGAGATCAAATTGCCAACATTCGTTGGATCATAAAAGAAGCAAGAGAGTTCCAGAGAAACATCTACTTCTGCTATATTGACTATGTTAAAGCCTTTTACTGCATGGATCACAACAAACTCTGGAAAATTCTGAAAAGAGATGGGAATACCAGCTCACCTCATCTGCCTCCTGGGAAATCTGTATGCAGGTCAAGAAGCAACAGTTAGAACTAGACATGGAACAATGGACTGGTTCAAAATTGGGAAAGGAATACGTCAAGACTGTATATAGTTACTTTGCTTATTTAACTTATATGCAGAGTACATCATGCAAAATGCTGGGCTGGATGAAGCACAGGCTGGAATCAAGGTTGCTGGGAGAAATATCAATAAGCTCAGATATGCAGGTGACACCACCCTTATGGAAGAAAGTGAAGAGGAATTAAAGAGCCTCTTGATGAAAGAGGAGAGTGAAAAAGCTGACTTAAAACTCAACATTAAAAAAACAAAGTTCATGGCATCCAGTCTCATTACTTCATGGCAAATAGATGGGGAAACAATGGAAACAGTGAGACTTTATTTTCTTGGCCTCCAGAATCACTGCAGATGGTGACTGCAGCCATGAAATTAAAAGATGCTTGCTCTTTTGAAGAAAAGCTATGACAAACCTAGACAGCATATTAAAAAGCAGAGACATTACTTTACCGACAAAGGTCCATATAGTTAAAGCTATGGTTTTTCCAGTAGTCATGTATGAATGTGAGAGTTGGACCATAAAGAAGGTTGGGCACCAAAGAATTGATGCTCTTGAACTGTGTTGTTGGAGAAGACTCTTGAGAGTGCCTTGGACTGCAAGGAGATCCAACCAGTCAATCCTAAAGGAAATAAAGCCTGATTCATTGGAAGGACTGAGGCTGAAGCTGAAGCTCCAATACTTTGGCCACCTGATGTGAAGAACTGACTCAGTGGGAAACACTCTCAATTATGAAGGCAGGAAGAGAAGGGGACGATAGGGGATAAGATGGTTGGAGGGCATCACTGACTCGATGGACATGAACAAACTCCGGGAGCTGGTGATGGACAGGGAAGCCTGGTGTGCTGCAGTCCATGGGGTTGCAAAGAGTCGGACACAACTGAGTGGCTGAACTGAACTGATGTCCCCTAAATCTGGCATAATTGAGCAGGCCTCTTCTCTGTCTGCTGAATACAACATGCAGGTCCTCATGTTGTACCTTTGCTCAAAGTACTTCCCATTCCTGGAATGTATTCTTGCATGTTTGTCCAATCCTTGTCCTGCAATACTGAACTCAAGTCCCACCTCTTCCAGAAAGGCCTCCCTGATCACCTCAGCCCACAGAGCACTTTTCCTTCTCTGACTGCTATAGCCTTGACTGTCTTTGCTATATATTTTACTAATTCTTTGTTTACTGTCATGTATTCCTTCCCAATTGTTTCCTTTCTATTGGTGTTACCTCTCCAAGTAGATTGTATCCACAGTATTTTCTGCTTTTGATCTGGTCTAACTCTTCTGTCTCACTTTGGAATAAAAATGAGTTTGTGCTTATTCAGTGATACAAACGATGCAGCAGGACACAGGAAACAGTTTTATCTTTGTGTGGTCCAAGGACTACAAGCAGCTCTTCTTTTAATTCAGATTCCCAGATACTCCCTCCACAGATTCAGAATGAATAGCTTGAGGTGGACCTCTGGAATCTGCACTTGAAAGAAGACCCTTCTGATACACAAAGTTTGAGAGCCGATGATTTAGGGAGACTCATCTTCATCCTGGCTCAGTCACTAACCAACTTTGAATGACTCGTCCTCTCTGGCCTTCTGTTTCCTCTTTTTAAGATGAAGAGGTCAGGAAATGTGACCTTTTTAAAAATTTTTAAAAATCAGCAAGTTTTTATTCTATGAAATCCTGGAAGGTAAATTCCTTGTCTGGTATATCTTAGAATCTCAATTACAACATATTCAAGTATAGTACCTTAAATGTAGGAGGTGCTTAATAAAAACCTATGAGTGACTGAATGGAGTGAGTGGTGGGAGGCAGGAGAGTGGAATCTTCTGACAATTCAGAGACATCAGCGTAGTGGACCAGAATACAGGCCTGGGTTAGAATCCCAGTCTCTGCCAAGTCATGTGATCTCTCCAACGCTCCATTTTCTCATCTGTAAATTGGAGGTGTTAATAGTACCTACTGCATATGGCTGTTGGAAGATGAAATGAGATAATGTCTACAAAAAACTTAATACAGTGTCTGGCACATAGTAAACACTTAGTACCTCTGTTTTTAATTATGTCATCCCAGTGAGGAGCGAATAATTAATTTTCAGTGAGGCAGAACATGAACTTCAACCATATCCTAGACTCCTCAGGTCTCCCTCTTTCCCACTGACTACAAATCAAAGGGGAAGAAAATCAATGTTTTGGGAACTCCACAGAGGCCCTGACTCTGAGGGCAGGGTCTGGAAGCCTGGCTCTTCTGACAGCCACAACTGTGAGGACCTGAGTTAGAACTTGGGAATGATGGCCTGGGATTTCAGGACATGCTATACCTTATCTGTGGGCTGGGAAAACTGAAGTGTCAAGGCATCATGATGTTTATCGTCAGTGATATGAAGAGAGTATGGAATTTGGAGTGAGAATGTTGTGTTCAGGTCTTAGTTTTTGCAGGAAGACTTCCTTGACCTTGCAGTATCCCACCTCCTTATATGGGTCAGGTACCTCTTCTTTTTGTGCTCACAGTGTCTACTATTTCCCTTATCACTGTATTTACTTTTGTTGTCACTACTTCCTGACTGTCATCCACAGTAGGCTGAGCTCCTTGAGGTGAGGACAATGTCTTGACCATCTCTGTATCCTGGACAAAGAGCTTATTGCCTGAATGGAGCAGACGTATAGGGAATGTTTATAGAGCTCAGCTCAAGTGATGAGCTGATGTATTGTTGAGTTTTGCCACTGATTAGACTTGGGCAAATCAATTAACCTCTTTAAGCTTATAAGAGGAGGATGGACAAACAATTTTCAGTTCAGTTCATTTCAGTTGCTCAGTCATGTCTGACTCTTTGCAACCCCATGGACTGCAGCACTCCAGGCTTCCCTGTCCATCACCAGCTCCTGGAGCTTGCTCAAACTCATGTCCATCAACTCCATCAATGGTAAGGTGATGTCATTCAACCATCTCATCCTCTGTTGTCCCCTTCTCCTCCTGCCTTCAATCTTTCCCAGCATCAGGGTCTTTTCCAATGAGTGAGTTCTTCGCATCAGGTGGCCAAAGTATTGAAGCTTCAGCTTCAGCCTCAGTCCTTCCAATGAATATTCAGGACTGATTTCCTTTAGGATTGACTGGTTGGATCTCCTTATAGTCCAAGGGACTCTCAAGAGTCTTCTCCAAAACCACAGTTCAAAAGCATCAGTTCTTCAGTGCTCAGCTTTTTTTATGGTCCAACCTTCACATCTATACATGACTACTGGAAAAACCATAGCTTTGACTAGGTGGACCTTTGTCAGCAAAGTAATGTCTCTGCTTTTTAATATGCTCTCTGTATTTGTCATAGCTTTTCTTCCAAGTACCAAGGTTACTGTGAGGCCCAACACTCTGTAACCTGTAAGAGAATCATAGTTACTGACTGCCTTTGAGGCCTCTTCCCCACCCCTTCCCTCCCAGTCCTGCTGACCTTTACCTAAAACTACATCCTTTTAGGACTCTACTTCCTGTCCTCTAGGTTATTTTGTCACCAAATCAGGAAGAGGATTCCATGCTAATGTGTTTTAGCATTAGCATGGGTGTTAACTGGATGATATATTTACATTTCAACAGGGAGCTTTCCCTGCTTCAGAAAGAATGAGTAATGGGGGATTCCAGGTACTCAGGCACAGGAAGGCTGGGTTTTTTGTTGTTATTAGGGGGCCTCTTAAGACATTTCTCAGACTGCCCTGGTAGGGGCCACTACTTTCCCTCTATACAGGCTTGCTCTGCAACACATATTGTGGTTTGCCTGCAGAAAATGCCTAAAGCCTCTAGGACCATGTTGGGAGCTTCTCTCATGAGGGCCCCAAAAGCATAAAGAACGAATTTCTAGCAATTTACCTGCTCCTTCCCTGACTTTTGAGTCACACCAACTCAAGAGACCTGATGAGCTCTGTTCCAGTCTTGGAGATCAGACCTGGGGCCCAGAAAAGCCATTAGTCTGGAAAGATTATTTCTGCTAATCCCCTAAGCAGCTCCTAAGGCTTTTCACGTGCTCACAGAATAGCCTGGGGGCCTTTGCTGGGGTCCAGTTCTAAACTCCTTTGGAGAGAGGTGTAATTCCTGGTTAAAAGTTCCTTTGGTGCTATTAATGTCTAACAGAAATAAGTTTTAATGCCTGAAATAGCAATGCCAAGGATCTCATTGAGGACCAAGGGATGAAGCTGAGGGGTTTACTGGCTGAGGCTAGTTCATAGGAAAGGGCAGGGCAAAGGGGCAGGGGAATGTTCCTTTGTGGGTTGTAGGCATAAGTATGTATTATGATTGTGTATGTGCTGTGAAATGATCTGCAAATTTGCCCTTTGGTTCTTTTCAGGATTCTCTAATATAAGAGTTCGCTATGAAAAGAAAGGGTTCATCCTTGCCACCTTATATGTAAGTAAAGTCACTGTCTAATCTTCTTGGATCATTGTTCCAAATTGTGTTGAGGTCTGAAAATAGCCAAGGCATGATAGGTTGCCACTCTGGATATCAATGTTCTCTGTTCAGAATGTGGGGACCTTGGATATATTTTGGGAAAATGAACCAGGAGACGCTGAATTAGAGGATCTGACTTTTCCAGGGGCTGATTGTCTTGTGGCTTGGTGGGTTATTATAGGGCTTGCCTTCCATTTTTACCAGTCTGCTTCTTGGTCACTTCTCTTCTTGCTCAATTACTCAGAGGAAGAGTAAAAAGGAAAAGAGGTGAACATCACTTCCCTTCAGTTGGAAAATGTCTCATTTCCCAGTCTTTGTAGGGCCAGAGGTCACCAGATTGCCCCACACTTTGGCCCCTTCCAGAAGGGCTGATGAAGCTTCCACCCATATTTGTACTGGAATTGTAGCTTCTCTCTGTAGTAGACTCAGATGGATGTATTCTCTGAGTGGGGCAGGCTTAATATGTAAATGTGGATACTAATGTTTTTGATGGGCCAAGAGGGGATTGACAGTTGATTTGCTTTCAGTGCAGTGGGACTGTAGGTTAATTCCTTGTTGTGCCAAAGACATCAGAACAGGAGCTCAGAGCTCTGTTGGCAGGTGGGGTGGGGGTTGGGAGCAAGCTAAGAGGAGCAGGATTTGTTGATGAGAGTAGTAGTTGCCAAGTGGGAATCTGAAGGCCAGCATTTATACCCCATGTGACTTGAACAGTATTTTAAAACATTTGAATTGTTTCCCCCATTTAAAAATTCAAAAACTTGAAAATATTAAGATCACATAATACTGGGGAAGTTGCCTGCTTAACAGTAATCAGTTGTAACGAGTAATGGCTCCCACATTTGGGCAGGATCTGTGTTTTCCAGTTTGCTATACTCCACCATTTCCTTATTGGTTGCATTATACCCTCTGTGATTCTTTCACTTAGACTACCTTTCTGGCTCCTATAGACCAGTCTTTGATCCATGAACTTTCAACACTCATCATGGTGGAATAGGCCTTTGGGGGAGATTTTGCTGCAGGAGGTGGGAGATCAGGTGAGTAGCAGGGCTGGAAAATAATCAGAAAGCCTGAGAGAGGCAGCCAGATGTTATGATTTGGCATTATTTCTGCTTTATTGACTATGCCAAAGCCTTTGACTGTGTGGATCACAATAAACTGTGGAAAATTCTTCAAGAGATGGGAATACCAGACCACCTGACCTGCCTCTTGAGAAATCTGCATGCAGGTCAAGAAGCAACAGTTAGAACTGGACATGGAACAACAGACTGGTTCCAAATAGGGAAAGGAGTACGTCAAGGCTGTATATTGTCACCCTGCTTATTTAACTTCTATGCAGAGTACATCATGAGAAATGCTGGGCTGGAAGAAGCACAAGCTGGAATCAAGATTGCCAGGAGAAATATCAATAACCTCAGATATGCAGATGACACCACCCTTATGGCAGAAAGTGAAGAGGAACTATAAAGCCTCATGATGAAAGTGAAAGAGGAGAGTGAAAAAGTTGGCTTAAAGCTCAACATTCAGAAAACGAAGATCATG
>SJYQ01009031.1:0-10420 GCA_006410935.1 Redunca redunca | reverse complement strand
TGTTTATTAAGTGGAAATGGGATATACCAATCCAACATGCCATATCCCATTTGCAACCAAAGACATCACATCTGAGGTTAGATTACTAAAAATAACACTTTCCTACATTACATAGTATAAGCAATAGTGTTACCTGCTTTCGTTTATATGCCACCTTACAGCTCAGAAGGAGCTCTCACATATTCCCTTTCCCTTATATATAACTCTCAGACTCATGAAAGGTCTCACAGCTGGTCAAGAGCAGAGCCAGAGCCAAACCTCTGACTTGACTCCTAGTCAAATTCTTTTCCCTGAATTTATGCTGCTTCTCTGGCTGGGCTGATTGTTGACCTAGCCAGTATTTATAGAGCCAATCTTCATTTTGATATAAAGCTGATTGGCTTTTGATATGACTCTAACTCCTGAACTTGGTTTTATTTGCCTACTCAAATCCCAATCAGGCAGAGAGGCAACTGAGGATGAACCCAAAAGAGAGTTATGACCCAAACTGATGGCCCAACTTGGCACCTGAGGACAAGGTGAAAATATACCCAGGAGAATAGATAACACTGGAAGAGCTCTAGCCTCACCAACCATACATTTCTCCTCTTTAGAGGTCACCCAGACTAAAATAGACTCCTTTATATTTCCCTCTTGATCTTGGGATTTCCTTATTCTCTCCTAGAGGTGCTAGGTAGAAACCAGACCATGTGGTAATAACATTGGCTCCTTATATCTGTACCAGTCTTTTTGTGACTTTTTAATTCTCTCAACAACCATGTGAGGCAGATTAGCATCATCCCCATTAAAAAATATTTTATTGAAGTAGAGCTGATTTACAAAGTTGTGTTAATTTCTGCTGTACAGCAAAATGACTCAGTTATACATATATGTATATATACATATATATTCCATTTCATATTCTTTTACATTATGTTTTATCCCAGGATATATATTTTTAATTAATTGATTTTGATTAGAGGATAATTAGTTTACAATATTGTGGTGGTTTTTGCTATACATCGCCATGAGTCAGCAATGGATGCACATGTGTCCCCCCACCCTGAACCCTCCTCCCACCTCCCTCTCAACCCCATCCCTCTGGGCTCTCACAGAGCAGCAGCTTTGAGTGCCCTGCTTCATGCGTCAAACTTGCCCTGGTCATCTATTTTACATATGGTAATATACATATTTCAATTCTATTATCTCAAATCTTCCCACCCTCGCCTTCTCTCACAGAGTCCAAAAGTCTATTCTTTACATCTGTATCTATTTTGCTGCCTTGCATACAGGATCCTCATTACCATCTTTCTAAATTCCATATACATGTGTTAATGTACAGTATTGGGGTTTCTCTTTCTGACTTACTTCACTCTGTATAATAGGCTCCAGTTTCATCCACCTCATTAGAACTGACTCAAATGCATCCTTTTGTTATAGCTAAGTAATAGTCCATTGTATATATGTACCATAATTTCCTTATCCATTTGTCTGCTGATGGACATCTAGGTTGTTTCCATGTCCTAGCTATTGTAAACAGTGCTGCAATGAACATTGGGGTACACATGTCTCTTTCAATTCTGGTTTCCTCAGTGTGTATGCCCAGCAGTGGGATTGCTGGGTCATATGGCAGTTGTATTTCCAGTTTTTTAATGAATCTCCACACTGTTCTCTATAGTGGCTGTACCAGTTTGTGTTCCCACCAACAGTGTAAGAGGGTTCCCTTTTCTCCACACCCTCTCCAGCATTTATTGTTTGTGGACTTTTTGATGGCAGCCATTCTGACTAGCATGAAATGATACCTCATTGTCGTTTTGATTTGCAGAAGCAACAGTTAGAACTGGACATGGAACAACAGATTGGTTCCAAATAGGAAAAGGAGTACGTCAAGGCTGTATATTGTCACCTTGCTTATTTAACTTATATACAGAGTACATCATGAGAAACGCTGGTCTGGAAGAAATACAAGCTTGAATCAAGATTGCCAGGAGAAATATCAATAACCTCAGATATGCAGATGACACCACCCTTATGGCAGAAAGTGAAGAGGAACTAAAAAGCCTCTTGATGAAAGTGAAAGTGGAGAGTGAAAAAGTTGGCTTAAAGCTCAACATTCAGAAAATGAAGATTATGGCATCTGGTCCCATCACTTCATGGGAAATAGATGGGGAAACAGTGGAAACAGTGTCAGACTTTATTTTTCTGGGCTCCAATNNNGAAAGTGAAGTCGCTCAGTCGTGTCCGACTCTTTGCGACCCATGACCCATGGACTGTAGCATAGCCTACCAAGCTCCTCCGTCCATGGAGTTTTCCAGGAAAGAGCACTGCATTGCGTTGCCATTTCCTTCTCCAGGGGATCTTCCAGACCAAGGAATCAAACCCTGATCTCCGTCATCGCAGGGATAAGCTTTCCCCTCTGAGCCACCAGGGAAGCCCAACCCTGATGAAAAGTTGACCATAAGGTCCAACTGTGCGAGTTGGACCATAAGGAAAGTTGAGTGCGGAAGCATTGATGGTTTTGAACTGTGGTGTTGGAGAACACTCTGGAGAGTCCCTTGGACTGCAAGGAGATCCAACCAGTCCATTCTGAAGGAGATCAACCCTGGGATTACTTTGGAAGGAATGATACTAAAGCTGAAACTCCAGTACTTTGGCCACCTCATGTGAAGAGTTGACTCATTGGAAAAGACTCTGATGCTGGGAGGGATTGGGGGCAGGAGGAGAAGGAGATGACAGAGGATGAGATGGCTGGATGGCATCACTGACTCGATGGACGTGAGTCTGAGTGAACTCTGGGAGTTGGTGATGGACAGGGAGGCCTGGCGTGCTGCGAATCATGGGGTCTCAAAGAGTCGGACACGACTGAGCGACTGGACTGAACTGAACTGAACTGAATAAAGAGTGACCGTTGAGCATCTTTTTATGTTTGTTAGCCATCTATATGTCTTCTTTGGAGAAATGTCTGTTTAGTTCTTTTGCCTGGTTTTTGATTGGGTTTTTTGTTTTCCTGGTATTGAGCTGCATGAGCAGCTTTATATTTTGGAGATTAATTCTTTGTCATTTGCTTCATTTGCTATTATTTTCTCCCATTCTGAGGGCTGTCTTTTCACCTTGCTTATTGTTTCCTTATAGTGGAAAAGGTTTTAAGTTTAATTAGGTCCATTTGTTTATTTTTGTTTTCATTTCCATTACTCTGGGAGGTGGGTCATAGAGAATCTTGCTGTGATTTATGTCAGAGAGCATTCTGCCAATGTTTTCCTTTAAAAGTTTCATAGTGTCTGGTCTTACATTTAGATCTTTAATCCATTTTGAGTTTATTTTTGTGTATGGTATCACAGGGTATTTTATATAGTTCCCTGTTGTTTTTCCACTACACACACACACATACACACACCCACACACAAAACTATTAGTAGGTGCAAATTATTATATATGTAGTTTGCATCTGCTAATCCCAAACTCTCAATCCTTCTTTCTCTAACCCCCACCCCCAACTACTGCTTGGCAACCACAAATGTGTTTCTCTATGTCTGTGCATCTGTTTCTATTTTGTAGAAATCATCCCCATTTAATATATAAAGAGCAATCAGGATCCAGAGGAGTGATCTGAAATGTTTTTTGTCCCAGAGTTAGGTGGGAGAGCTGAGTAAAAGACAGATACCTTGACAGGGACACATGTTGAATATCCAGCTTCCATCCTGTTAAAACTTGACTAGAGGGTTGGTCTCCTGGTACAGTCTTGTGACAGTTAGCTATGGGATCCCTGGGCCAAGGAATTTATATCTTTTTATGCTCCCAGCCCCTAATTCCAAGGCACCCAGTGCCTTGATATTGAGTGTCCAATCCACACCCCCCACCCTCTAAATTAAGTTGTTCCCAGAAAGTTTTACATAGAGGCATAAAATTATTAAATACATTCTAAGCAGCATTTTCAGCCTCCTACTCCACCTTTGAGTATACCTGCCATTCTATCTGGGGTCTTGACAATTATAGTTCTTTCTGCTGGTTTATAAAGGGTCAGGGATCCTCTCCAAGTTCCAAAGTCTTTACAAGAAGAGGCAATCAGACTTGAAACCGATAACTGGTTCTGTTTAGTTCATGACCAGAGACCTGGCTCCAGCTCTGGCTCTTGGCTGGCCTCTGTGAACAGAAAGAAGGAAACTCGTTTTTCATCCTCTCTTTCCAAAGACCCATCTAACTGTCTGCATTCAAATTCCATGACGGAGTTAGGCATTTTAGGCGGCAGCAGGTGGAAAGTGTTTCATTCCTGATGGGAATTCCTGGGTCCAAATCCCAACCCCTCCTCCCCTAGAAACTCACAGGCCCTTGTTCTCTGAATGCCAGGCTGTCTCCTAAGCAATGGAAACAGAATCCTAGCTTAGCCTGACCCCAGCAACATCTCCCTTAAGTGCTGATTGCTTACCTGAAATAGCAACCAGGGTCTCCAGGAACTGATTGAACAGTGTATGGGTGCAGTGATAAGTGCCTTGGGCTGGAGATAAGCACTCCTAGGTTAACCTCTATCTCAGATCACCCCTTGTGGGGTCTGAGTTTTCTCATCTAGAAATCAAAGGTAATAGTGGCTTCTCAGCCTGCCTCTACGGGGTTTACACAGGAAATGAAAAATCCTATTAAAAATTACAGAAGGTATGGAATAAATTTGTTAAGTCCACAATCCATTACCCTCAGTCCCAAGGCACACTCAGTCCTTGATTAGGGAACAAGAGTGCTCCAAGGACAATGGAACAGTTAAAACATCCAGTGCCTTTCCAGAACCCTCCACTCTGTCCCCTGAGTCTGAAGGTTATTTAAATTGAGGCTGTTGCAGGTGGCATGTGAAGACAATGTGTGTGTAGAGTGCTTCCCAAGTTGACACGAGAAAGGTCTGGGCATGAGTCCATTTGTGTATGAGCAAGCATTGGAATAGGGGAATTGGGATGCCAACAATTATAATGACTAATGTGCCTAAAGCATATGAGTCACATCCATGTACAAAGCACAGAAGTGCCCATTCTCACCCAGCCCTCTTTTCTGCCTGTTATTAACTAACTCCTCCAAGACACCCTTTGCTGAGGCTTATGCAGGGAACAGATCCCTCTTCACTGTGATGCTGGCTTGGCTCCAGTCTATGAAGACAGCCAAGGAGCCCAGGTTATGCCCTCCAGGAGCTCATACCTGTAATGAGGGAAAGAGACACTCATAGACTTGAAGACATGTCTCACTGTTTAAGACATGTTTGATTTGAGATCTAAGGGACATTTAGATGGAGGTTTCACCAGCCAATTGAACATCTGAAGTTCCAAGAAAAGGTAAAGTCTGGAACTAGAGATTTGAGACTCATCTTTAAAGAGACGATTGCCAAAGCCAAGGGAGTAAATAGGATCTGTCAGAGATCTAAGGGATACCTTCTAGAGCAAGAATGGAAGAGGGTCAAGGATGGACTCTTGAGCCCAGTTATCTTGAGAAATGGGAGGAAGAAGTAAAATAGTTCAACCAAGGAGACTGAGAAAGAGCAGTTAGAAAGTAAAAGGGAAACTGGGAATGTCATCATGAAAATCAAGGGAAGTTCTTAGAAAGAAGGGAAGCACAGTGAAAAGTGGTCAAGGAAATGAACACAGAATACAAGTTTGATTTGGTAAACTTTGAAAGAATTAAGCCTTGAGGGAAAAATCTAGACAGCAGAGAACTAATATCTGAGAGGTAGGGTTACCAGAGCTGGTATCCAGGTCTGAAAGATTTGTAGAACGATGATAGGATGGTGGGAATAGCCAGATTCTTACATGAATAGCAACATCAAGCAGAGGATTTTCAAAGGGTGAGAGAGCTGAACTTTTTGTCCTTTAGACTCCTTGGTATCCTTCCTGTCTTCTTCTGAGCTTATCCCACTTCCTGCCCTGTTTTATCCTGTTTCCAATAAGCTACAATGAACTTGACTGAAGTTCACAAGACCACAGCAAACACTTGCCTTCTGATACCACCTGGGATCTGCCTACATTTTCCAGCTATTTCATGTTTACTCCCCAAAGTGATGGTTTCAATTTTGTCCACTTTTATTAACTCACTGGCTTTCACCTATTCTTTCTTGGAAGATAATTTCACCTGCTATACCTAGAAGGTGGTCTTATCAAGCCCAAACTCTTACTGCTCTATGTCAGATATCTCAAACCCTTCTTACTCTCCTCTTTCCTCCTGTCTTTGAGAACGTCTGTCCCAATCCATGCTTTCAATTCAGCTCCTCTTAGTTTCCCTCCAGAGTTCTGCTCTCTCATTTTATCCCTTCTCAGACTGATTTAGATGTGTGCATGTTATCTCCTCAACAAGACCCTGAGCTCCTTGTGGCAGAGACTGTATGTATCACATTGTTCCATAGTTTCCACAGCAAAGCTTATAAACAGCAAATGATTTGAGATAGAAACTTGATTTCAAGTATTTGATATATTAATAAGTCCTTGGAAAACCAGCTTCTGAGTAGCAGTTTAGCATAGTTGTTAAGAGCATATACTTTGGAGCAAGATTATTTGAATTAGAATCCTGGCTGTATCATTACTAACTGTGTGATCTTGGACAATTCACTTTTTTTTTTTTTTTTGAATTTCCAAGCATATACAAAAGTTGAAAGAATTTTACAGTGAATACCCATATATCTAACTCTAGATTCTATCATTAACATTTGCTATACTTGTTTAATCTCTCTCTCATGCACACTTATTATCCATCCCTCTATCCATCAGATCATCCTTTTGTCCTTGTTGTTGTATCTCATAGTATGAGATACAGGCAATAGCACACTTACTCCTAAACACTTTAGTATGCATGTTATTAAGTGTTTAGAATAATTTGCATTTAACTTCTCTGTGCCACTTTCATCATCTGTAAAAAACAGGGATAATAATAGTAGCTATCTCAAAATCTTTGGGGGAGGGTTAATACATGTAAACACTTAGAGTAGTGCCTGCATATAGAAAGTAGTCAAAAAAGTTATTACTGTTTTACTTTAGCAAATCCCACCTATTCAATTGGTTTTAAAAGGAGCAGGCCAGTATCTCCTCCTTTCCCTCTTACTGCCACATACAAACAAATTCATCAATTGTCTTCTAGGTCTTCTGAAGACACCAATAGGAGTTTATCCTTTTTGCCCAAAGAGACAGCTTTCTTCAACCTTCACACCCCTAGGCACTCAGTTGCAATGACCTGAAGCCCTAGAGCTTCCTTCTTGCCTGGGTGACTCCTTTGTTATCTGTTTTGCTGCATCCTAGTTAGGGTCACTTAGACAGAACACTAAGGACTAGAGGAGTCTTTGTCAAAGGAAGTATCTTTCTTTTACACAATACTGCCCTTGATTCTGTTTCAAATCACAGTCCAATCTAACTTGAAAATCACAGGTAGGGGAAAAACTGGCTGAAATATTTGCCCTGTAAGCCAAATTAACAACTTAGGGTAGCAAGGAGGGAGTGGCACAGATTATGACCAAAGGTATTCCTCCTCTCTCCAAGATGAGCCATGTTTCTGAAGATACTTGCCTAACAATCCAATCTCACTCGTTATTATATATAACTGAGTGAGATTAGTCTTAGCCCAAAGGAACACGATTCACCCACTTCCCTGAATAATTTTCTCTCTGGGCCCCATTGTCACACTTCTTGACCAAGTTGTATGTGGCAAGCAGAATTCTAAGATGGTCCCCCAAGAGTCCTGGCTCCTGGTGTATACATCTTCTCCCACTCATTCAATCAAACACTAATTTAGGTATTTCTGTGAAGAGATTTTGCAGATGTTATGAAGGTTCCTTATCAGTAGACTTTATTTTAGGGAGATTATCCTGAATGGGCCTGACCTAATCAAGTGAGCACTTAGACTATGTCAGAGGCATTCAAATCAGTGTAGATTCTCCTATTTGTCTGGGAGAGGCAAGCAGCTATGTTGTGAAGTGCCTGTAGAGAGGCCACATGGCAAAGACATGGGGGGCAACTTATAGGAACTGAGAGTCATCTCCAACTGATAGCCAGAAGGAAAACAGAGATCTCAATCCTACAGCCACAAGGAAAAAATTTCTGTCCCAAATTAGTGAGCTTAGAAGTGGACCCCAGGCCTCAAATAAAATTGCAGCCTTGTGGACACTTTGATGTCAGCCTGGTGAGACCCTGAACAGAGGACCCAGCCAATCTGTACTTGGATCCTAACCATGGAAGCTGTGGGATAATAAGTTTGTGTTGTTTTAAGTCACTGAATTTGTGGTATTTTTTTTTACAAGGCAATAGGAAACTAATACAGTGTGGAAAATTCTTCTTTTCCCTTAGTTCAGTGAAGACAAGTTTGGAATTTGTCAGGAAGAGTTTCTACCAGGAAACCAAGTGCAAACAAAACAAATACTAACACAGGCCCAGCTGATTCTATGTAACACTGAACTCTGATCCCAAAATAACTCAGACGGGTTGGCCTGTCTGACATAGCAAACGGGACATAACATCCCAGTCTCTTCTTATACCTCAGTGCTGCTTCTGGGAGTGAAGGAGTCAGTGTGAAAACAAGTCACTGAGACATAGAACCTAAGGTTATGGGCCATATTTTTTACTTCCAAAGTCTCCCTAGCCTTCTTGGACAGAAAGCCCTTTTCTGTTTCTGTCCTGAAGATTAGTCTTTGGGGTTATATACCCTTCTGCACCAAACTTGCAGTCACTTCTCCAGCCAGTCAGAGAGATTTTCAGCATTCTGGCCACCGGAAATCTTACCTTCTATCTTGATCTGGTCTGCCCTCTGGTCTGTGGACAATTGACTGAAGTTTATTCACCAGCCAGTTTGTAAATTTATGCTCTTTAGTGAAGTGAAAACAACTGCGAGCTGAAGCTTTGAATCTGCCTCCTTCCTTGATTATCAGATCAAATGTGTCTCCAGAAGCTGCTTTATTCTCTTGGAATAAGGTAACATTTTTAAACTCCAGTCTATGAAAAAATTTCCGTGAAAATTCCCTATATCATGCACAGAGATACAATTCCAGTTTGTATAATACTTTCCAGGATAAATAGCAATGTACAATCACCAACTATTAGAGACAGAAGGGACCTTAGAGATGATATCGTTTTGTGGTATCCAAACATGTCTTATTAAGAGAATGCACTAGAAAGTTTGTTTGGTACAGATCCTGAGTCCCACACCTAGATATCAGCATTCAGAACACCTAGGGTATAGTTCAAGATTCTGTACTTTCAAAAAATGTCTCCAGATGATTCTGATACTCAACTAGCTTTGGAAATCAATCCTATTTTATTCCTTCCAGGTATGTGGCTTTCTTCCCCTATACCACTGTGAATTATAGCACTGTTGAGGGCTGCCGGCTCTACCCTTGGCTCCATTCACTGTCATCTTACTTTTTCAAGCCATGAATGGTAAAAGCAATGGTTAGCAATAATAAAGAAATATATTTAATCCTCACAAATCTTCAGTGGTGTGGGAGTATTATTGTCTCCACTTTATGGATGAGAAAACTGAGGATTCAGTAACTTGTTCAGGATCACATAGTTACTAACTTATGGACCCAGCAATGGAAAGCAAGCCTCCTAAGTCTAGACTTCCCCATGCTACTTCCTTGATGACTTTATTAGCCAAGTGATGGTGACTTCCTAGTGAGGCTGGGGAAGGGCTGGAGTAGAAGGGAATATCCGGCAGGGACTAGGGACCAAGGCAAGAGAACCTACAGAAGTGATCTTCAATGTGGGGCATTTTTTGTCCCCCAGGGGACATTGCACAATGTCTGGAGACATTTTAAATTGTCACAATGGGGGCAGAGTCTGCAACTTGGTAGGGAGTGCTATTGGCATTTAATGAGTAGAGGCCAGGGATGCTCCTAGACATCATATAATCACAGGGCAGGAACTCCTCCCCTGCCAACATACACACACCAAAGAATTATGTGGCCCAAAACACTGAATGCTAAGGTTATAAAACCTTGACCTAGAGTGTAAGAAAATGGTTGAAGATGGGAGATTATGCTTATTTTAGCTAAAAAAAAATAGGGAATATTGTAGGAATGAGGTAGAAAATAAGGTCAGGGCCCAGACACCACAATGTCCAGCCCCTGCCCAAAGGGATCTCACAAAGTTGTGGAGGCCTTTTGCTCAAGAGCGCAAAGTGATATACCAATTCTTCCTTTGTCTGGAGTTTTGAAAGAACTCTTTAGAACCACAGTTCCCATCAACTTTTAGAACTGTTCAGACTACTATGAAAGAGAATTCAGTTCAGTTCAGTTCTGTCACTCAGTCGTGTCCAACTCTGCGACCCCATGGAGTGCAGCATCCCAGGCTTCCCTGTTCATCACCAACTCACAGAGCTTGATCAAACTCATGTCCCTTGAGTCAGTGATGCCATTCAACCATCTCATCCTCTGTCATTCCCTTCTCCTCCTACCTTCAGTCTTTTGCAGCATCAAGGTCTTTTCAAATGAGTC
>SJYQ01009030.1:2295-32950 GCA_006410935.1 Redunca redunca | reverse complement strand
TCTGTATGCAGGTCAGGAAGCAACACTTAGGACTGGACATGGAACAATAGACTGGTTCCAAATAGGAAAAGGAGTACGTCAAGGCTGTATATTGTCACGCTGCTTATTTAACTTTGATGCAGAGTACATCATGAGAAATGCTGGGCTGGATGCAGCACAAGCTGGAGTCAAGATTGCTGGGAGAAATATCAATAACCTCAGATATGCAGATGACACCACCTTTATGGCAGAAAGCAAAGAAGAACTAAAGAGCCTCGTGATGAAAGTGAAAGAGGAGGGAGAAAAAGCTGGCTTAAAGCTGAACATTCAGAAAGCTAAGATCATGGCATCTGGTCCCATCACTTCATGGCAAATAGATGGGGAAACAGTGGAAACAGTGGCTGACTTTATTTTCTTGGGCTCCAAAATCACTGCAGATAGTGACTGCAGCCATGAAATTAAAAGATGCTTACTCCTTGGAAGGAAGGTTATGACCAACTTAGACAGCATATTAAAAAGCAGAGACATTACTTTGCCAACAGAGGTCTGTCTAGTCAAAGCTGTGGTTTTTCCAATAGTCATGTATGGATGTAAGAGTTGGACTATAAAGAAAGCTGAGCACCAAAGGATTGATGCTTTTGAACTGTGGTGTTGGAGAAGACTCCTGAGAGTCCCTTGGACTGCAAGGAGATCCAACAAGTCCATCCTAAAGGAAATCAGTCCTGACTGACTATTCATTGGAAGGACTGATGCTGATGCTGAAACTCCAATACTTTGGCCACATGATGCGAAGAGCTGATTCATTTGAAAAGACCCTGAGTCTTTTTTGAGTATTTGTACGAGTATTTAATTTCCTTTAAGTCAATTAAGTGGAGTTCTTTTATGAATTAACTTTTGGCAATATCACACATCTATAACACACATATAGACATATATGAACACACAAACATAGAGACCTCATAATTCCTGTTCCATAATTCCAGCCATGATCTCTAGAACCCAAACCATTTTTCTAAAATAATTCCTAAATCTAGGAGAGGTTCATTATCATTTTGTATATATTGAAGTAATCTTAGAGGTGGGATNAGAGGTGGGATTGTCTTTTTGATCAAGTTCTTTGTTACTCCTAACACCTTTTCTTCCATATGGGAACAGTCTCTGCCCATCCAGTGAATGTGTCTACCTTTACTAATAAATACATGTATCCTATGGACTTGGGTACATGAGTAAAATTAATGTGCCAGTTCTTGATTGTTTCTTTGGTGTTGAATGGGTCTAAATAATGGAGGAGGGGGTGGCATTGTTCCAGGATTATTTTGTAAACACGTGTCACATGATTTCGTAATCTGGGCCACCACCATTTTCATTTCTTTACCCACAAGCAATCTGTGCAGTAAATTCCAAAGAGCTTTCCAAAGAACTTCACACTCATAGTGGGTAGTTTCATATAAAGCCTTGATTAGTTTCCATTGCCAAGCTTGTGGAATCATAATCTTTTCATCTAACATATGTCATCCCCTTAGACTTATTAAGCCCCTATTTTTAGCCCAGTTTTCTTCCTTGGTATAGCCAGGTTGTGGCATTTCCTCTATCAAGCTTAGGACTTTTAAAACTGCCTGCGGTATGTAAGCTGCTTTCTTTGCTTCTTGGTCAGCTCAGTGATTTCCCTTTCCAATTTCAGACCTGGGAATCTGAGACTGATGTCTCCTACAGTGAACAACAGCTATTTCTTGAGGATCTTGTATAGTAACCACTGGCTGGACGTCTTTGACCAGACCTGGAACCTTGATATTCCACATTCCAGGGCCTATTAAGTCTTCTATTTCAATTTCAGATTCAATCTGTCCCTTTCTGTTTTCTGTTAAAATCATTTGGCGATGAGGGTGGTTCCTTTCCCCTTCCAGAAACAGAGTGGCCCCTAACTTAGTTAATAAATCTCTTCCCATTAAAGGGATGGGGCAGTCAGGCACAAACAGAACTGAGTGTAAAAACAACTGACCATTAGCATTGCACAAAAGAGGCTCCAAAAAATTGTGTCCTTGTTTCTTCCCTGACAACCCCATTATATATTCCTCATGATTGCTAAGGTTTCCAATCCTTTGGGTTAAGACTGAGAGGGTTGCACTAGTGTCTATAAGAAATTCTAACAAGCGGCCGGCCACATCAATGATCACCTGAGGCTGGACATTAGTTATGTAGACAGTATCTCTAGGCAGAGCCACTTTTGGCCTTGGGTCCCATCAGTCTTCTGATTGCAAAACCATCAATGTTTGAGGGGCCCCTGTCGTCAGTTTCTGGCGTCTGGGGCATTCCCTCTCCCAATGGCCTGGCTGCTTGCAAAGGTCACATTGACCACAGTCCTTCCTCCAGTGCCCGTTTGTCTACACAGGATACACCAGCCTTGTATGGGTACCCATGGACCTTGTGGTCTGCCAGGACCAGATTGGTCCAGAAAGGGCAGCCTCCTAGTTGGTGGTCTTTGAGCAGACAAAGCCATTGCAATTATTCGGGTCTCTTGCATATTTCTCTGGGTGCGTTCAGCCTTTTCAGCCATATCCCTATTATTGAAAACCAAATAAGCCAACTGGAGCAAATCATTCATTGGAGTCTGAGGACCAGCAGTTGCTTTCTGAATTTTGTGCCTGATATCTGGGGCAGTCTGGGCTATGAAATCCATAGCCGAAAGGGCCCATCCTAAGAGTCTCCACTAATCTCCTTTGAAAGACTTCAGGATTTTCATCCTGTCCCTGTTGGACCTCTATCACCTTTTCATAATTAACAGTTTTTACTGTAAGTTTCTTCATACCCTCTGTTAAACAGTTAATCATATGATCCAGTCTATCTAGAATTTAGCTGGTAATTCCACTGTGGGTTTGCCTCAGTGACAGTGTCCTTCCCCACCCGGTGCACTGCATGGTCCTGTCATGGGCGGCCAGTTGGTCTGCAAGGGCTCTGGCTGCCAGTATTATACCCTGCTTTTCCTCTGGGGTGCAGCAATGGGATAGTAAAACCTGGAAGTCCTCCCAGTGAGATCTTCTGATTTCACTAGTCAAGTAAATGCTTTTGTAAAATGTTCAGGATCCTCAGAAAAACTTCCCAACTTGTCCTCTGCCAAACTTATATCAGACATTAAGAAAGATACATAGACTCATTGTTCCTCGATTTCCATCAGGAACTTCTCTCAAAGGCAAAACTATAGGGGCAGTTGGTTGGTAACTTGTATCACTGATAGTATTAGCTGAGCTAAGGATGGGCCCCTTGGGTAACTCAGGGTACAAAGAGATTCCTGAATATGGGTGGGGCCTCTTTTCATCCCTAGCTGTGTCTTCCCCTGAGGCAATGTGTCTTCCCAGTAGGGGAAGAGTAGCTCTGGCTCCTCCTTGTAAAGGATTTAACCTTTGAAAGTAAAGTGAAAGGGAAAGTCACTCAGTCATGTCTGACTCTTTGCGACCCATGATTCTCCGGGCTAGAATACTGGAGTGGGTAGCCTTTCCCTTCTCCAGGGGATCTTCCCAACCTAGGGACTGAACCCAGGTCTCTTGCATTGCAGGCGGATTCTTTACCAGGTGAGCCACTTTGGGTGGCCCTAAAGGGTCTGCCTCCAATGCAGGAGACCCGGGTTCGATCCCTGGGTTGGGAAGATCCCCTGGAGAAGGAAATGGCAATCCACTCCAGTATTCTTGCCTGGAGAATCCCATGGACAGAGACGCCTAGTAGGTTACAGTTCACGGGGTCGCAAAGAGTCGGACACGACTGAGCGACTTCACCTCACCTAGTTGAACTCAACAGTTCTGCCATCTTAGACCCATTTGATTCTAATCAGTTTATGTTCTCCAATCAGCCTCTTTCAAAGGCTGTGCCCTGCCCCTTTCCCTCCTGTTACACTATTGAGTGTCTTTCTTTAGAGGACTTCCCTGGTGGCTCAGAGGTTAAAGTGTCTTCCTGGAATGCAGGAGACCAGGGTTCGATCCCTGGGTTGGGAAGATCCCCTGGAGAAGGAAATGGCAACCCACTCCAGTACTCTTGCCTAGAGGATCCCATGGAGGGAGGAGCCTGGTAGGCTACAGTCCATGGGGTTGCAAAGAGTTGGACATGTCTGAGCGACTTCTCTTTCTTTCTTTCTTTCTTTCTCTAAAGGGTAAATCAGTTAAAACATCTTTGTGTCCTTACTAGAATTATCCCTCCAAGCTACACACACGTTAAGTCCCTTGTGGGTCTCATTGTCTATATACAAGGCCATGAAAATTTGAACATATAGAAGCTCACTCCATTCAGATTTCCTTCTACAATATAAATCTACCTGCAATATAGTGTCATAACTCAGGGACCCACTTAGTGGCCACTTTTCTTGGCTTTCCAGCTCACATTGTGGGCAAACATGATTACATAGCCTAATAAGTTTCTTTGGTTTTAATCCCAGTAGTCCAAGTCTTTCCCAATTCTGTAGGATAAGACCCAGGGGGTATTGGTTGGGATTGATGCCACCTGACCCATTTCAGACCCAAACCTGAGATGATGTCTCTAACTCCTGTTCTAATTTTACCCTTAAGTCAAAATCCACCATACAATTTGGTCAAGATTTTCACTTACGATTTTAGATGCTATCCCTTCCAAGGGAATCTTCCAACCAGTTGTTAGTGCCCAGAAGTTGTCACAAAGAAATGGCATGAAGACTTCTCCCATGGTGTTGACGATGAGGTGGAGATGGTTTAGCAATAAGTTGGGAATAAAGGGCCAACACTTGTAAGGGTTAGAGAGAAGGGAATAAAAGCAATTTTCTGGGGTTAATGGAAGAAACAGAGTGGAAATGAACAAGAACAAAAAAATGTAGGAGAAAAACCTTAGAGTCAAAGAAAACAGTATAGTTTTGTCCTGGACCTGCTGCTGAACATGCATAAGCATACAGGATTGACCTGCCAGTCACAAATGAGTAGACAGCAGCAGACCATTTCCTCAGTTTACCTAGCTCACGGTGTCCCAGGGACCTCTCTAGGACCAAGACCTGACTCTAAACCTTTTCTTACCTTATCCCTGGCCCTTCGTGGTCGCCAGCTGAAACCATTTACCACAGATTGGGACTGTTCTGCTAGTCTTAATCTCTGGTTGTCACTCATTGTCCCCTGTTTGGTTTTTAGCTCTTCCATTACCTGCATAATCCATTCTCTGCAGTTTTACATTCCCTGTTTGGTTTTTTTCAGCTGTGCCGCATGGCTTGTGAGATCTTCTTTCTCTGACCAGGGATTGAACTTGGGCCACCACAGTGAAAGAACTGAGTCCTACCCATTGGGCCACTACAAAATTTCCATTCCTTCTATTTTGTTTAATTATTAAAAAATTGGAGGATAATTGCTTTACAATGTTGTATTTGTTTCTGCTGTAGAACAATGTGAATCAGCTACAGGTATACATATATCCCCTCCCTTTTAAGCCTCCCTCCCACACACCCCTCCCACCCTCTGTGCTACACAGCAGCTTCCACAAGCTATTTATTTTACACATGGTAGTATATATATATACCATTCATGGGGTTCTCAAGGCACGAATACTGAAGTGGTTTGCCATTCCCTTCTCCAGTATGTATATGTCAATGCTACTCTCTCAATTTGCTCCCATTTCCTGTATTTTAAATACTCAGAGCAGTTTCTATTTTCTGGTGAGACTCTGATTGATACACCAACAAAGAAAAACAAACTAGGATTGGACTTTTCATCTAGGACACAGAAAGCTAGAAAACACTGGAATACCATCTATAGAATGTTGGGAAAAGAGAACTGTTAGCTAAAAATGCTATACCCAGCTGTGACAGGCTGCTTCTAAAATGGCTCCCAATTGATCCTCACCTCCTGGTATTTTTTCCCTTATCTAGTTTCCTCCCCTTGGGTGTGTGTTGGCCCTAACAACTTGTTTATAATGAATAGACTATGGCAAAAGTGATGGGATGTCACTTTCATAATGAGGGTATGAAAAAGTGTGGCTTCTGTTTTGCTTACATTCTCTCTCTGACTGTTCTTGTCTTCTGATGTAGACAGCCACCTGGCAAGGACCCGAGGCCCTCAGTCCAACAGCCAACAAAGAACCGAATCCTGCCAACAACCATGTGAGTGAGCTTGGAGTGGATCCTGTTCCAGCTGAGCCTTGAGACGAGACTGCAGCTCCCACTGACACTTTGACTGCAGCCTGTCAGAGACGCTGAGGGGACACCTTGATTTCAGTCTCCTGAGAGATTCTGTGGCAGATGACCCCCGTTGGACCATGCCTGTAATCCTGACCCACAGAGACTGTGAGATCATCAGTGTGTGTTGCCACTACATGTTATTTTTCAAAAAGTGGAATTCAAGACTGAAAGCAATAAACAAGATAAACAGAAGCATACATCATTCAATCCTTGATGAAGAGATGAACCATTAACCTTTTTGTACTACATTATCATGGTGGCTTAAGATTGAAAACACCCCGTGCACCACAAGAACTAAGCTTGTACTCTAGAACCCAGGAGCTGAAACTACTGAGCCCATGTGCCCACACACTCTAGGGCCTGTGCTCCACAACAGGAGAAGCCACCACAAAGGAGAAGCCCCGGGCACCACAACTAGAGAGCTGCCCCCACTCACTGAGTGCCTTCACTACTACAGAGTCACCCCCATCCACTGCAACTAGAGTGAGGCCAGGGCAGCAATGAAGACCCAGCACAGCCGGAAACAAATATTTAAAATAATAAGTTTAAATGATATTAAAATAAATAAATTTAAATAAATAAACAACATTATGTTTAAAAGATTTAAGCAAAAACTCTAAGAAATACAGGAAGATTTTGATTAAAAAAAACACAGCCATAATGGGAGATTATTATATATACTTCTTTCAGAATTGAAATGATCAAGTAGACAAAAAATAAACTAGAGAATACATGATCTGATCAATCTAACCAACAAGCAACAATGTATAATCTTATATATGTCCCTCGGAGAAGGCAATGGCACCCTACTCCAGTACTCTTGCCTGGAAAATCCCATGGATGGAGGAGCCTGGCAGGCTGCAGTCCATGGGGTCTCGAAGAGTCAGACACGACTGAGTGACTTCCCTTTCACTTTTCACTTTCATGCATTGGAGAAGGAAATGGCAACCCACTCCAGTGTTCTTGCCTGGAGAATCCCAGGGACGGGGGAGCCTGGTGGGCTGTCGTCTGTGGGGTCGCACAGAGTCGGACACAACTGAAGCGACTTAGCAGCAGCAGCAGCATATATGTCCCTATGCATTTAAAAATGTAAATTATTTTCTAATGTCCCACGCTCTAGAACCCATACTCTGCAACAAGAGAAGCCACTACAATGATAAGCCTGAGCACTGCAACTAGAGAGTAGCCCTGCTCTCCACAACTAGAGAAAATCTCGTGTAGCAATGAAGACACAGCACAGCTAAAAAATAAATTAAAACAATTTTAAAGCCTCATAAAACCCCAAATCAAAAGCTGGATTTAAAAAATTAATTTAATTAATTAAAGCTTCCACTTCTTTCTCTGTGTGCACAGTTTGCAAAACTGTTCTTCAGTGGAATATGCATGCAGAAATCTGGAAATAGTGGACTTTTATAATTTGTTAAGTGATATATCAGGCAAAAACAAGCATTCAAAGAACTGTCTTCCATAGTGGGGCCTTTAAATTCCTCATCTTTTAAAGTCAAACTTTTTAAAAATTATTTTTTATTTTATATTGGAGAATAGTTGGTTTACAATGTTATGTTAGTTTCAGGTGTATAGCAAAGTTGTTTCACTTATGCAGATACCTATCTCCATTCTTTTACAGATTCTTTTCACATATAGATTATTACAGAATACTGAGTAGAGTTCCTTGTGTTATACAGTAGGTCTTATTAGTTATCTATTTTACATATAGTAGTGTGTATGTGCTAATCCCAATCTCCTACTTTATCCCTCCCCTCTAAAGTCAAACTTGAGATGCCAGCCTTCCTTCTACCACCCTGCAAATAAGGAAGCACTTTTTCATGACTTGAAATTAAGAGAGGGCTATTCCTACCAGAAAATAAAAGAGGAATATTCTGTTTGAAGTTTCAGTGTCCCCTGAAGATTCAGAGCTCCAGCTGCCCAACTCACTGAGATTTCCTGCCAGTTTCTACACTGATTTGACTGGGCATTATTCAAACAGGAAAGCTCCCAGTCATTCCAATTTTCTGGAGTTTTGTGATAACATTTAAGAACAACAGGTGAGGTATATTACATATATTGTATTAAGGAAGTTCTTCAAGGAATTGCTAAAGTATATGGGTCCAACTGTTCTATTAGTGCTCCTACACGTTTCATCTAGATTAGATTCCAGATAGTCAATGGATCCATAATTGCCTTCAGAGATTCACAAGAGTAACTGTTCAGAGCCTTTGGCATATGACAGAAATAGAGGAAACTGCATTGTCCAGTATGGTGACCACTAGCCAATGTGGCTTTTAAACACTTGGAATGTGGCTAATCCAATTGGAAATGTGCTGAAAGTATAAATACACACAAGATGTCAAAGACTTGGTATGAAAAAGGAGAAAGAATGTGAAATATCTTGTGACTTGCATATTGGTAAATTTTGATATATTTTGGATATATTGAAGCAAAGACATTCTGATTCATTTGACCTGTTTCTTTTAACTTTAAGGTTTTTTTTTTTGATGTGGACCATTTTTAAAGTCTTTATTGAATTTGTTACAATAGTGCTTCTATCTTCTGGATTTTTGGACACTGAGGCATGTGGGATCTTAGCTCCCCAGCCAGGGATCAATCCCCACAATCCGCATTGGAAGGCAAAGTCAACCACTGGACCGCCAAAGAAGTTTGTCTTTTAACTCTCTAAATGTGGCTCCTAGAGCATTTAAAATGCACAGTTACTAACTTACTTTGTGACTTCCATCATATTTCTATTGGACCGTGCTATGCTAGGTATTTACTGTAGTTTCCTGAATTCCTGGGCTTCTCTGGTTCTCAGTGGTAAAGAATCTGCCTGCGAATGCAGGAGACACAGGTTTCATCCCTGGGTGGGGAAGATCCGCTGGAGAAGGAAATGGCAACCCACTCCAGTACTCTTGCCTAAAAAATCCCATGGACAGAGGAGCCTGGTGGGCTACAGTCCATGGGATCGCAAAGAGCTGAACACGATTTAGCAATCTGAACGTAACGAATTTGAAAGTTGCTCAATCTTGTCCGACTCTGCGACCCCATGGACTATATATAGTGCATGGAACTCTCCAGGCCAGAATACTGGAGAGGGTAGCCTTTCCCTTCTCCAGGGGATCTTTGCAACCCAGGAATCCAACCCAGGTCTTCCGCATTGCATTGCGGGCAGATTCTTTACCAGCTGGTCCACCAGGGAAGCCCTAAAAACAACACGCATTCCTATTTTTTTGACTCGTTCCAAGTTCCAGGCAGCACAGGAATGATGGCACTCCCATCTTTACTGCTTGCCATGGCTTTAACAGTATAAGACAAATGTATGCCAATACAGTGCTCATCTTCAGTTCTCCAAAAATCTATCGACTAACAGGGAGGTCCTACAGAGGTGTCCTGTCTCCCTCCACGCTGAAAAGTGCAGGGAGACACAGGAGCACATGATGGGAACGCCATAAGCTCGGGCAGCAACAAAACCCGCAGTAAGTCATCCAGTACCAGCTGTGATAATGGCTCCTGCATGTCTTTTTGTTGACCGACAGGGTGAATGCCAGCCTTCCAGCTGTACATTCGGCTGAGGTCCTGCGGCTGCGTACCACTGGGTACCGCCGCATCACTCGGTCGGATATATGGTGCAGGAGGAGGAACCGAGCGCCGGCGGCATCAGGAGGGACCAGGCACCACGAGCCCGGCCCGGGGTGGGGGTTGGCGGGGCGGNGCGGGGCGGGGCGGGGTGGAGGAGAAGGAGGAGGAGGCAGCGACAAAGGAGGGGATAGCATCCGGGGCGGCGATGCCGGAAGATGGGGCTCGCTGCTCTTTCTCCAAACCCGGAAAACCCTGGTTCGGATCTTAGGAGTTATCTCTCCTTGGCCGGTGTGATGCCACCGAGCCGCGCCTGCCTCCGCCTTCCCTCCGCTCCGAGTGATGCGGTATCCGGGCTCCACGCCCGCCCAGCTCCTGCCCGCCCGCTCCCGCCCGCCCGCTCCCCAAAGCCGGTTTCTTTCTTTCTTTTTTTGAAAGAAACAATAAACTCCAGGCTAGCCGGTCTGCGGGTACGAAAGAAGAAAAGGGGGAGGGGAGGAAGGAAGGGGGGGTAAAATATTATTAACGATAATGTAGACCAAAAAGCAGATAGATATAGAGGGTATTAAAAGACTTTTTAAGGGAATATAGAGTGTGAATATATCAAAGGAACGATTGGTTTCCTGGCAAACCATAAACTACTAAAACTGACGCAAGAAAGAAAACTCAAAGAGAGCACTAATTATAGAAGAGAACGGAAAGTCAGCAGGTCCAGTTAACTCTACAAATACGTTCTAGCTAACCTTTCAAAGCAAATAATTTAAACGTTATTTCGTCCATTCTAGACCACTCTTTTTCAAAATATCTGAATGAAGGACTAATTTTTTTTTTAAGTTACAATTATCGTGGATATATACTTTTGTAGAATTCAATAAAAATAACTAGAAAAACGAAATCATAAGCAAAGCAAGTTCAACTTAAAAATTTTAAGCTTCCTCAAAGACAAATTACATTTTACATTTCAAAAAATACAATCAAAACAAATTTAACATACGGACAAGAAATTTACAAAATCTGAATGCGTTATTCATTGATGATCACTGCTTGGATGTCATAGCGATGTCAAATTTCTATAAAAGTTTTTAAACCTTTTCAGTTTCTGTACTTATCTCATCATGGATTGGTAACAAACAGTTCAGAGACTGGCAGCAGTCCTAACACCACACACGAAAAAGGAAAGATCCCAAATTCATTTTGTAAAGGTAGCATAGCCTTACATATAGTAATATGTTATTAAAATATGATAATATTTGTACAAAATATACACATAGAAATTCCAGATAAAATATTCATAAACCGATCTAGCAGTGTGACAAAAGAATAACACTCTGTGACCAAGTGGTATTTATTTTACAAAGATAATTCAACATTAGGAAGTCTATCAACTTCTTCATGACATGAAACAATTACAAGAGAAAACATATAGTATTGTGTCAATAGAAACTGAAAATGGATTTAAGAACTCAGCAGCCATTCCTAATAAATATTCAAAGTAAAATAGAAATTAAAAGAAACTACTTAAATGTGATCAAGATTGCTTACCAAAACTCAACAGCCAATATACTAAATGATGAATAAAGTCAGTTTCATTAAAATCATGAATGAGAGAAGGATGCTGTCATCACTATTATTCAGTGTTATTTTGGATGTTATAACCAATACAGTAAAATAAGAAAAATAATATGTGTAGCAGATTGTTAGTGACCTTCAAAAACTATACTCTTATTTCTTGGAAATACTGTTTTAGCTAAGGACATGACTGAGAGAGTACATTTCCCTGTTTCTCTTGAAGCTAAGTGCAGCCACATGACTGTTTGCACCAGTGGACTATGCTCAGACATGGTGAGGTCAGTGTACCCCTCAACTGCTTAAAAGGAACTTATTTACCCTAGACTTTTCTTCCAACCTGTTCCGCAGAGGCTGGAATATAGAAATAACTGTAACTCTGCTTCAGTTGTGCTCATGAGTACAACACCCCAGTAGATGGCAGGGCAATAAGATGAAAGGAACATGGGTCACTAATAACTTGGAGGAGCAAGGGGGTTGCTTCAGCCTGGATTGGTCAATGACTGTGTAAGGAAAAAATTAACTTTCATCTTATTTGTACCACTATATTTCTCTTTCTTCTCTCTCTCACAGGTGTGTTTAGATTTTACTCCAGCTAAAACAATAGAAATTCACATTAGAAAAAAAAATGATTGGAAATTCCCTGGCTGTCCAGTGGTTAGGACTCCAAGCTTTCACGGCTGAGGGCCAAAAAAAAAAAAAAAAAAACCAAAAAAAAAACCAGAGGACAAATTATGCTATTTAGAAAATTATATTCAGAGACTTCCCTGGCTTTGGTGGTTAAGACTCTGCACTTCCAATGCAAGGGGCGAGGGTTTGATATACTATGGAAATTTGTCCTTTGTGGTATTAGTTGCAAGTATATTTTACCAGATATTAAAAGTATCATAAAATCTCCATAATTAAAATAGTACAGCATCAGTACAGGAATACAAAGGCATCAGTGGAGTATTATTGTCCAGAAACAAAATCCAAATATGCAAAGTAAATTGATAGATAAGAAATCAGCACTTTAGTGCAATGATTTGATAAATAGATGTTGGCACAATTGGGTATCCACATGAAATAAAACAGAGCCATGCCCCTATATCATGCCATGTGTGCACGCTGAGTTGCTTCAGTCATGTCCGACTCTTTTCTACCCTATGGACTGTAGCCCACCAGGCTCCTCTGTCCATGGAATTCTCCAGGCAAGAATAGTGGACTGGGTTGCCATTTCCTCCTCCAGGGGATTTTCCTGACCCAGGGATCGAACCTTCATCTCCTGCTTGGCAGGCAGTTTCTTTACCACTGAGTCACTAGAGAAGTCTGCCAGAGTGTATACACATATTTATAAATATTTCATATGTAAGTATTCATACTATATTAAGCTAAACATGAGTTCACACAGGTGTCTCCAAGTCTGCTCCATTACCACTTGAATCATCCTAGCTTCCTCCCACCATGCTGATCTACAAAGTTGGATGAACAATTTTATCCAAAGAAATAACAAATATTTGAAGAAAACTTGGAGATTTATTGAGGTGTATGAGAACATTTTGAGGGGTCAAGGTGCCTTTCTAAAATTAGAGACACAAAATACAGGAGCCATTAAAGAAGACAGACATGATTGACTATATAGATTAAAAAATTATTTTTATGTTTCCAACATAAAAAATGTCCAATGACACATTCTAAACTTGGGAAAAGTGTTTGCAACACATACAATACATGTAGGAGTGATATTCCTAATACATCAAGAGTTCTTATAAAAGTCTGATTGAAAAAAAAATGAACAAAAGATGTGAATAAACAATTCACGAAGAGAAAATTTAAATGGCTATCAATAGTAAATGAAAAGAAGTTTAGCCTTCCTAGTGGTGATGAAAACAATTACAGTAACAATGAGATACTGTTTCCATCCTTTAGATTAAAAATTAAAAGAGTAATAACATTGTACAGGGGTTTTCCAGATGGCTCAGTTGTAAAGAATCTGCCCACCAAGCAGGAGGCAGACATAGGTTCGATCCTTGGGTCAGGAAGATCCTCTGGAGGAGGAAATGGCAACCCACTCCAGTATTCTTGCCTGGAGAATCACATGAAGAGAGGAGCCTAGGGGGCTACAGTCCATGGGGTGGCAGAAGAGTCAGATACAACTTAGTGACTAAACAACTCTTCCCTGGTAGCTCAGCTGGTAAAGAATCTGCCTGCAATGCAGGAGACCCCAGTTCGATTCCTGTGTCAGGAAGATCCCCTGGAGAAGGGATAGGCTACCCACTCCAGTATTCTTGGGCTTCTCTGGTGGCTCAGCTGATAAAGAATCCGTCCACAATTCGGGAGACCTGGGTTTGATCCCTGGGTTGGGAAGATCCCCTGGAGGAGAGAACAACTACCCACTCCAGTATTCTGGCCTGGAGAATTCCATGGGCTGTATGGTCCATGGGGTTGTAAAGAGTAGGACACAACTGAGCAACTTTCACTTTCACTTTCATGCCACCAAGGACAGGGAAAAAAGTAATTTTCAACTTTCCTGATGGGGACTGAGTTACTGGAACCCTTTTAGAGAGAAATTTGGAGGAAGATTTTAAAAGTAGAAACACACATACCTTTTGACCTAGCAATCCTTAATTTTGGAGTTTATCATATCGCATGGATGGAGGAGCCTGGTAGGCTGCAGTCCATGGGGTCGCTACGAGTCAGACACGACTGAGCAACTTCCCTTTCGCTTTTCACTTTCATGCATCAGAGAAGGAAATGGCAACCCACTCCAGTGTTCTTGCCCAGAGAATCCCATGGACAGAGGAGCCTGGTGGGCTGCTGTCTATGGGGTTGCACAGAGTCGGACACAACTGAAGCAACTTAGCAGCAGCAGCATATATAAATAGAAGTACTGATTCATTAGGTTAAAAGTCCAAGAATGCTTAGGCAGCATTGTTTATGGAGGCAAATCTGGAAATTACCTGAATGTTTAGCAACAGAAAAATGATATGCCTATACTATGGAATATAACACAGCTATTAAAATATTAATTAGATAAACAGCTTATTGACCTGGAAGAATTTCCATAAAGTATCATAAAATGAAAAAAAGATTATTGCAGGATAGTGCATTTGGCACACTTTTTTTTGGGTAACAACCAGCAACAATGACAGCAACAAAGTATCTCTATGTGTACATTTTTTAGTATAAACAAGAGTCTAGAAAGAGGATGCATTAGGTTGAACTTTCCCAGAATTAGACCCTGAGGTAAGGATTTGAGTGCAGATAGTCTATTTGGGGGGTGATCCTAGGAAGCTTTGGTAGAGAAATAGAAAAGTGAGGTGGGGAAGGATGGAAAGCAATGCAGGGTGCATGAATGAGCAGGCATGGCTGTGGGCAACTGGCGCTCAGTCTGACCCGGGATTTCTAAGTGACTGTGGAGCACACCTCAAAGTTGTCTCCCCCCAGGTGGGAGCTGAGGAATGTGGCACTACTCCCTGCCAGTTCGGCCGGGATGTGGCATCATTTCTTATTTTGGCTGAGTGAGGGAGTTTCAGAAGCTTCCACTTAGCCATTTCTATCATATGCTTTTACTTGTTATGTGAGAGAATAATGTTTTAAAAATATTTATTTACAGAGTTACTTATTTGGCTGCACCAGCTCTTTGTTGTGGCACATAGGATCTAGTTTCCTGACCATGGATTGAACCTGTGTCCCCTGCATTGGGAGTGTGGAGTCTTAACCACTGGACCACAAGGGAAGTCTTTTTTTTTTTTTTTTAATCTTTTTGACCACGTGCCACAGCATGTGGAATCTTAGTTCTCCAACTAGGGATTGAACCTGTGCCCCCTGCAGTGGAAGGATGGAGTCTTAACCACTGGACTACCAGGGAAGTTCCCCTGAGAGGGAATAATCTGAAGGTTCTTCTAATTGCTGGGTACGTCTCTTCCAATAACACACTCAGGCACCAGAGAAATAATCCATTGGATTCACTGTGAGACTTGGGCCAGGACTCCACTTCCTTGATGGTACACTGGATTCCCTGATATCAGTACCCTCAAAGTATGGGTATTCCTCTTGCCTCACAGTATAGTCACCCTGATAAATGGCTTAGGTCCTGATAAGGCAGAATTGCTGGTATCATAACTATGTATTTTCAGTTGATCACTTCTGGGTCTGAGAACCTGCTTGGAGATGGAAACTAGATAAAAGGATCATGATTTTTCCATTGTGGTAGCTGACAGTTTACTGCTCAAGTATTCTTGGCTTATTATATATATATATATATATATTTTTTTTTTTTTTCAGTTTTATAGGCAATACCCTTTTTGAGTTCTGTTCGGGGCTGAAATGTATCCCCACAAAATTCATGTTGAAGGCCTAACCCCCAGCACCTCAGAATGTAACATATGTGGAGATAGAGCCTTTAAAGAGATAATTAAGGTAAAATGAGGTCATTTACCAATTGGGTAGGCTCAAATCCAATGTAACTGGTGTCCTTATAAGAAGAAGAAATTCGGACACAGACAATACACAGACTTAGGGGTGACCATCTGAGGACACAGTGAGAAGGCATCTATCTGCAAGCCGAGGAGAGAGGCTCTAGAAGAAACTGATCCTGCAACAATTTGATCTTGGACTCCTAGCCTCTAGAACTGTAAGAAAATAAATGACCATTGTTTAAGTTACTATGTCTGTGGTATTTCATTATGGTAATCCTAGTGAACTAATACAGCTTGCCATCTATATTGTTCCTAGAAAGGCCACAGTTTATTACCATCTCTACAAACCCCTGCAGGTTCAAGCCCCACCTTTGCCACTCCAGGCTTGCTGTCCATTATGGTCATTACACTCACCTTGATTCAGCAGTTAACTGCTGCCGCCTGGCCTCTACAATTCTAGATGCCTATTCTCCCCCATTGACACCAAGGAGCCTAATTACATAGAAATCTACCATGTCATGAGCCAGAGTAGGCAGCCACCATGGAGGTTTTCAACAATGCCAGTAACACATTTTTTTTACTGTCTTAACAAAAGAAGTGTCCTCTGGGTGCCCCTGGGGACATGGTCTACTGGTATGTTTTCTTACATAATAAAGTCATTCTACTTTGCCCACCTCTCTGAGCTTTTGGTTCGACTCTCAAAACCTTGTCAAGGCAGTTCCAACAACTCCACTTCATTTACTATATAGACTTTGTTGTTTCCAAGTTTCAAGGAGCCATTCTGAAACTGTTTGGTGTTGTTTCCAGGGCTCTGCAGAGCTCCTGGTCCTTTATGTCTCAGTACAGAAAGAATTCAGAGAGGCAAAGTGAGAGATAAGTGATTTATTAGAATAGGACACTTGTGAGGCTTACAATAGGGTGGGCAAGGGGGTGTCATGCCCTGAGAACTTACTGGGCTACAGTTTTAGAATGGAAAAGTAGGGAGGGGAAGAAGAATTTTGTCTTTTTTGAGTAGACGTCATGCTTCCATCATCAGCTCTTCCTCCAGGTTGGGCAGAGGAATTTTGTCCCTCCATGGTCAAGCTAGGTCCACAAATTATTGTTTTCATGTGTGCAGAGAGCATGTCCTAGGGATCATTAACTTACTGAGCTCACTGAGCAGGATGTGGGGCTCACATCACCATTGTTTTATTGTTTTCGGGGCACGTTTGTTGCATAGCTTTGCTGCTATACAAGCCTGCTTGGTTTTGTGGTTAAGCAAACCTGCTCTCTTGCATAATCATCAACTTACAGGGGTCTCCCATAATTTTTTCTACCTGTAATTCCCTAGTGGGATTAACCACTTACCTACTTTGTCCCTTTATTTTGTCTCTATAGATTCTAACAGCATACTATGACTGGCTCCAGGTATCCTTGCCAGGATGTTAATTCTGAGTCATGGGAGAGTGTTCCAATATCAATAAACTGCCATATTCAGTTTTATATTCCTCCCTGGTCCACTACCCTCAAGATCCAATCCAAGGTTTATTTATTTTTTTAATGAATTATTTATTGGCTATGGTGGGTCCTCATTGCTGCATGTGGGCTTTCTTTAGTTGCGGCCAGCAGGGGCTACTTTTCCTGTGTGGGCTTCTCATCGCTGTGGCTTCTCTTGTTGTGGAGTATGGGTTCTAGGTGTGAGTGGGCTCAGTAGTTGCAGCTGGCAGGCTGCAGAGCACAGGCTCAATAGTTGTGGCACAGGGGCTTTGTTGCTCTGTGGCATGTGGGATCTTCCCAGATCAGGGGTCGAACCCATGTCTTCTGCAATGGCAGGTGGATTCTTTAGCACTGGACCACCAGGGAAGCCCCCCGATTCCCAGGTTTATTCTCTGGATCCCTGCAAATACATATTCACGGAATAGTCTCTTTTCTCTCAGAGGTGAAACACTATTTCCCTGCTTCAGTCATGCTAAGAATAGCCCTTATCTATTTGTCTGTAGAACAAATGTGCTAAGATGAGAGCAGATCTTGAGGAAGACAAGCACCATCCTCTGTATAACTCAACCACCCTCATAATCAAATCAAGGCCTGGTTTTTAGCCCAGATTTCTCTTTTTTGGAAGACATGAAAAATAAAAAAAGTTCTCATGACGGCCTTCTACTTCCATGTTGTTGATGATGTTTAGTTGCTCAGTCATATCTGACTCTTTGCAACCCCGTGGACTGTAGCCCACCAGGCTTCTCCGTCCATGGGATTCTCCAGCCAAGAATACTGGAGTGGGGTGCCATTTCCTTCTCCAGGGGATCTTCCCAACCCAGGGATTAAACCTGGGTCTCCTGCATTGCAGGTGGATTCTTTCTGTTCCTCAATTTAATAGTTGGCTGCCCAGACCTATCATTTGCTTCTTTTAGGGTTTCTAAGGCTATTAAAATAGCAATAGCTATTGCTATTACAATAGCAAACCAACTCCCTGATTCTTAAAACGTTTCCATTTTTCAAGAGCTAAAGCTATTGCACAAACCAATGCATTTCCTTCCATTGCCACCCTATCCCAATTCAGCATGGGTGGGAGTCACACCACTTGTGATCCTACAACATGCCAAGTGTTGGGCTGCACCCTGAAGGCCTACAAGGCCTGTACTTGCCCAGTTTCAAGACTGAACAAAGAGCCCGGAGTCAGCGACAGAGACGTCAATGGTTTTAATGGGTGGGGGAGCTTACCCGTCTGAAGCAAGGTCTTGGAGCCACATCTCGTCCTTGTGTGGAGCGGATGGTAAGCAGGACATGGCAACAGTCTTTGCTTATGGGGGAGGGGGAGATGGCCAGTCATAGGGGAATTGACATCAGGTGGGCTCTTTGGTTGTCAGGAAAACCAGAAGAGGGCATGCCCCTTACTGCCCCTTTGATAAGAGAAGTCACTAGTTGGGTTCTGGGACAAGTACATAGGAAGGTCAGTCACATGAGTAGGTATTGGTGAAGCAGGCCCTGGTTTCACAGGGATGTACAGAGAGCAAGAGAACAGCAATCTTTTTTTTTTTTTTTTTTTTTAGGAAGACATTTATTTATGCTGTAGAGGTTTTTTCATTAATTATTTTCATTTCTCAGTCTTTACTTTGTATTAACTGTTCCAGAAATGTGCATACATTAGTCAATGGAGACCAGCCATCTTGAGTGGCCTGACCATACACAAGGGATTAGCAGCACTAGTAATGAGGTCTTCCTGTTCATATGTTCTACAAGTGATCCGATTCCAGAATCATCCTGAAGGTCTATTTCAAAGGACTACTTCTGTATGAACTGTCTTACTTTGGGTGAAATAGAGCCTGAGGGAAGTATTTGAGAGCAGGCTACTTGGAAGATAATCCCAGGAAGCTATGGAGGGGAGTGAGGGAAGTGAGATGGGGAAGTCTTGAAAAACAATACCAGGTCTGTTAATGAGCAGGTTAGTGCTGTGGGCAGTTGGGACTGGTTTCCATGGGGACCTCAGAAAGACTAAATAGAACATGCCATCAAACTACCAGCGGTATTTTTCACAGAACTAGAACAAATAATATCAAGATTTATATGGAAATACAAAAAACCTNATGGCATTGCAACATGTATACTATCAAGCAAGAAACGAATCGCCAGTTGATGTCAGATGCAGAATGCAGGATGCTTGGGACTGGTGCAAGGAGAGGACCTGGAGGGATGGCATGGGGTGGGAGGTGGGAGGGGATTCATGTTTGGGAACGTTTGTGCACTCGTGGTGAATTCATGTCAGTGTTTGGCAAAACCAATACAGTAATGTAAAGTAAACTAAAGTTAAAATAAAAATTTTAAAAGAAAAAAAAAAAAAAGAACATGCCTCCGATTTTTTCACCCAGGGAACAAGGAAGCTGGGACAGTTTTCCCCTACTTGTGTCCATCATGGTTTGAGAGTCTCCTATGGACCTTAACTCCCTGCTACTCCTGGTTTGCTGTGTACACTGGTTAAACACCCTCCCGTGGCCAGAAGTCCTCAAGCAGAGAGTCAGGTGCTTGTAGTAAGAAGTCGTTAGCCCAGATTGAAACAATAAACACCTAGGGGATTGGGGGAAGCACATTAATACAGAGTATCAATCTTTTCCTTTTATGTATCCTTTTTCTGGTTGTGGTAAGAATGTTTCTTTGTGCACTGGCTGCCAAGAGGCAGGAAGATGGAAGATTTCTTGTTTCAGACTTTAAAATAGGAGGTTTGGTACTGCAGTCCACTGATGCTGTATACACTGGGGAATTCATCCCTCCCTAACCCTGCCCCCACCATCCAATCAACTGGATGTTGAACAGAAAAAAAAAAAAAATCCACTGCATACACCTTTCATGCCTAGGTTACATCTCTGTGACATTCTCTCATAGCCCCTTCTATGTTTACCTGCTTGTCACTCAAGGATGCTTTTGTCCACATATAACAGAATATCTAACTTAATTTTTCTCAGAACTAGAAAGCTGGAGGTCAGGGGCATGTGTGGCTGCTTAGTTGTTCAGTCATGTCCAACTCTCTGCGACCCCATGTAGCCTGCCAGGCTTCTCTGTCCATGGGATTCTCCAGGCAAGAACACTGGAATGGGTTGCCATGCCCTCCTCCAGGGGATCTTCCCAACCCAAGAATATGAACCCAGGTCTTCTGCATTGCAGGTGGATTCTTTACCATCTGAGCCACCAGGGAAGCCCAAGAATACGGGAGTGGGTAGTCTATTCCTTCTCTAGAGGATCTTTCTGACCCAGGTATCAAACCAGGGTCTCCTGCATTGCAGGCGGATTCTTAACCAGATGAACTACCAGGGAAGCCTGAAGGTCAGGGGCTGCTGGCATTTATTCAGCAGCCCAACGGTGTCAAGGCTGATGGCTTTGCAGTTCTCTGCCCTTTACCTCAATGTCACCAAATGATTTTTACAGCTCTACATTCAAGGCAAGTGTAAGGAAGAAAAGGAATGGACAACACCTATATCAGGAAAGAAGCCACACATTCATTTCCTTCGACTGCTGTAACACATCTCTGCAAATTCAGTGACTTAAAACAAATTGATTACCTTATAGTTTTGAAGGTCAAAAATCTGGAAGGGTCTAGGCTAAAAGACAGCGTTGGCAAGTTTGCATTCTTTCTGGAGGCTGTAGGGAAAGTGCCTGTTTTTGTTTTTCGCCTTGTCCAGCTTCTAGAGGGTGCCCTGCCATCTTCACAGCCAATGATCACAATGCTGACTTCTGTTTTTTGTCATCGAATCTCCTTCTCTGACCCTGGCCCTCAGATCTTTGTGATTACATCGGTCCCACCTGGATAACCCAGCATGCGCTCCCTATTTTAAGGTCAACTAATTAGCAAGGTTAATTCCATCTGCAACCTTAATTCCCCTTTGTCATGTAACCTGGCATATTCATGGGTTCTGGGGATTAGGATGTGATGTGTGTGCATGGGGGAGGCAAATATTTGCTTACGACAACCCACTTTGCCTCATTGGCCAACATTCTGGCTAGAGTGGGAACTGGGTTAGATGAACAACAGTGTCTGCTCTGCCTCACTAGGACTTCTCACCATTTGTAATTACAGATTTATAGTATGATTTCTCCCCTAGTAGACCTTATATCCCATGAGAGCAAGAACCATATAGGTTTTGCTCACCACTGTATTTTCAGCATATGACACAATACCTAACAAATAGTTCTAGCTCAGTAAATTTTTAGTTCATAAAGGAATGCCCAAATAAGTACACAAACATGTAGACACACACACACACACAGAAGCATACTTTGGCATTTTCAGGGTCTTAGCCAAGAACTGGAAACTATCTGTTCATATATAGAAAACTGGTTATACTACAAATTATTTTTTTAAAAAGTAAATTCCTGGTATGTTTCCACAATGGAATATTCTTCAGGTTTTATAAACAATGAGGCTGATCTTAAATGTAATGGCATGAAAGAATGCTCATGATTTATCATTATGGGAAAACGCAGAACAGTGTGTATTGTATAACCTGATATGTATGATAGAGAATAGCGGACACTTATTGCCCTGGAAAAGGAAGAACACAAAGAACTAGAAAGAACAGAGTCAAATTCTTGGCTTTGATTTTTTCCAGGAACATACACCAAGAACATTCCCACCTCTTGGTCTTTTCACTGTCTGTTCTTTCTGCCTGGAATACTCTCCTCTCAGATATTAACATATTAGTATGATTAATATTTACATATTAATAGCTTGCTCTCTTCTTTCACTAAGGTCTCTGTCCAATGTTACCTACTTAAAGAGGCCTGTCTTGACCCGCCTGTCTTAGATAGCATGCCCCATCACTCTCCATTCCCTTGCTCAGCTTTATATGAGATTATCTGTTTGTTTGCTATATCACTTCTTCAAGCCCCACGAGGCCAGAAATCCAGGTGATTCTGATGCAGGTTGCTGAAGTACCTCAGCTTAGTAACCACTTCTAATTCTTAGGGCAGCAGTTCTCAAAGTGTGGTCTGTAGACCAGCAGCTTCATCACCTGGAACTTGCTAGAAGTGCAGATTCTTATACATAGAGCTGATTCATTTTGCTATACAGCAGAAACTAACACAGCATTGTAAAGCAACTATATTCCAATAAAAATTAATAAAATGAAACAGATTCTCAAGCCTAGACCTACTGAATCAGAAACCCTGGAGTAGGGTGCAGCAGTCTGTGTTTTTAACAAGCTCTCCAGGGGATTCTGATGTGTGCTAAAGCTTGAGAATCACTGACTCTGGCTTTGTTTCTTAGTCATCACCCACCCCCTCACCCCGTAGCTCTCTTCCTAGATACCTTTTCCTGGTAGAAAGATACTTTTCTCTATTGTTTCCTTTTTGCTGCTCCTAAGAACATTCTAAATGAGATAGAAATGTTGAAATTCTGTTTAACTTACTTTAAACCTGAAGTTTTCTTAAACTTTACCATCTAGAAAAGGAGGTGACAGTAAGTATTTTTTGGCTTTGTGGTCTAAGACAGCTATACAACTCTGCCGTTGTATTGGGAAATCAGCCATAGACAATACATAAATGAAGCAGTGTGGCTGTATCTGCATAAACCATCATATATGGACACTGAAATTTGAAGTGTTGCTAACCCAGTGGCATAATGTATAATATGACATTATTTTGCATGTCTCTAATTACATTCACCTTGCCTCCTCTATAAAATGCTTGTCTATTTCTCTTGCCCTTTTTCCTATCTGCTGAAGGGAAATCATCCCAGTGGGCAGTACCCATGGTCATTCACTTTGTAAGCAAGGAGATGAAGCCTGATATAGGGATATACAGTGAATCCTGGGAAGTGGCCAGTTTCTTGGCTCACAAGAGGCACTGAGGGAACAATGCTGGAATACCACTGGCAAGGAAGTCTGTGAAAAAGCTTTGTAGGTGGACCCCTGGGAGTGGGCTCAAAGTGCACAAACATTTATGTCTCATTTTATATATCCACCAAAGAGCATTTGTTGCAGAAGACGTCAAAAAACAGGTTGGATACATCAACTATACTTCAATTAAAAAAAGTTTTTTTTTTAAACCCTCAAAAACAAAAAACTCCCCATCCAGGTAGATCAGCCAACCTTTCCCTTGGCCATTACCACCAGTGCAATGGGCCCGTGAATAGGTGGTTATGCCACAAGGGAGGGAGGCTAGACCTGGGCCCACCAGAGAGGGTTTCCCCTCTCCAAGGCTGACTTAGCTCCTGTCACTGCTGAGTGCCCAAGAAGCCAAGGGCAGAGAACCATGGTGACAGCACCAGAGACTGAGGGGCACTAGCCATCCACCTTATGGCAAGTTGATTACATTGGAGCCCCTCCATCTTGGAGGGGACCGTGAGTTGTCTTTAATGGAATCAGTACATCCTTCGCATCTGGGTTTGCTTTGCCCACCTCAGCTGTCTCTGCCTCATCCTCCCACCTCCTCATTTCCTTTACAGGTTTTGCTCTCCAGCAACCTGTTGGCACGCCTAACTCAGTTTCAGCTTCAGCCTCCTAAAGCATGCAATCTGTGGCCACCTCTTTTCTAGAGGGAAATAGGACACTTGTAATGCGTGGCATGCACTGAATGATGATTACTCAAATTATCACCCACGGTGGCTTGAAATGAAATACAAGTGGAGGGCAAAGCTTTCGGAAATCAAGTGGTTGGAGCACTTAGTCCCTATGGCGACAATGATGATTGTGATGGATGTGGCTCGGGCTAACTGCTTCTGATGCTTGTAGAGAGCTCACACAGAAAAAGAGGACAAATGGAAAGCCTTGAATGCATAACTCAGATCATGGTGGAAAATTCAAGAGCCCCATTTTAAAGGAGTCTTTATTCTCCCGGAGCTGCAGAATGGATATGCCGCTTATGCTCAGGGACTGATTAAATTGTTGAAGAGTTAGAGCATCACTTAGAGTTACTGCCTTGCTAGGACTCCTAGGCCAAGTTAGCTAAGGATATGACTAGGGAACAATCAGGACCCTAACATATTGGAGGGAAATATTTGGGCATAAACAGATGAAGCTGGGAGAAGGAAATGGCAACCTACTCCAGTGTTCTTGCCTTGAGAAGCCCAGGGATGGGGGAGCCTGGTGGGCTGCCATCTATGGGGTCGCACAGAGTCGGACACGACTGAAGTGACTTAGCAGCAGCAGCAGCAGCAGATGAAGCTGAGAAAAATGTAGACTCTGAGTCCTCCTGAAACTTCATTGCCAGTGGAAGCGGTCCTCTATCCCTTGTCTAACAGTACCAGCCTTCCGCTGCATAAAAGCCCAGGGACTTCCACTGGGGTGTTTACCTCACGAGGATGGCTGATTCTCCTTACGACCAAACTCTGCAGCATTTCATTGCCTGCACTCCCACAAGAATCACTGGATTTCAGTATAGCCTGTAATGCCCAAGAAGAAGGGAGTGTTGAAGCAGATATGTTTATTATGGGTGACCTATTCAGTGCCAACCTCTAACTACGCTCATGGAGTTTTCTGTACAGTAGGGTTTCTGGATTATAGGATTTTCAGTTTTAAAACTGTGACATATCCAGGAAAATTGGGACAAGCTGGTTACTGGGAGGACACTCTACACTGAGGCCTCAAGATAGACATTGGTGAGAGGAATGCTAGCATTGCTGAAAAGCTCTGCAGAATATCCTCTGTAGGTCAGAGATGATGGCAAGAGATGCTCCAGTGGAACTGGGCTCCCTGATTTCTGTAGGAGTAATAGGATCTAAGTGGTAGGGTGCAAGTGATAGCACTTAACTGGCAGAACTAAGGTGGGTGCAATTAACATAATAAAGCATGAAGATAGAGTAGTATCAGAGTGTTTTGACCTCCATCTGTTGGAGTGGATGATTGTTTATGAAATACCCTAGGTGACATATAGAAGCAGAAACGTTATAGGCCTGATGGGCAGAAGTTTTGCAGACTCCTGAACCCTGACTTTGTTCCCAGATCTTCTAAGCCAGTTCACTGATCTGGAGCCCCTTGATTAAGAGGGAGGTGAGATCTCTTTGAGAAAGAATCGTGCTGCAATGCTATCATAGATGTAGTCTGAACATCTTCCAAGTCCTTCCTCAGACTGGGACCTGTGGTCATTTGCTAGGGGACCACGATCAGGGAAAATGAAATAGCCACAATCTTTTAAGGTTATCAGATTATGACTCTGAATTCATTGCCAATTCTTAGAAGCCCAGTATGCTACTGTGGTCCATCTCCAGAGTCAGGTGATAAATTAAGCCTTGGTCTGAGTTTGTTTCAGTAGGAATCTCGGCAGAATTACTACACATGTTTCTAACCCAGTGATCCAAGGAGGGAGGGCTGTTATCATAGGAAGGGTCAAGTGGCATCCCCTGGAACTGTACTTTCCCCTCCTTTCACCCCTATTGCCAAGAACGTAAACCAAAGCAATACCAAATTCCTGGTACAATTGAAAAGACTAGAGCCATCGCCAAGGGCTTGAAAATTGAAAGTGTGATGATTTCAACCACATGCTCCCGTGTAACTTGCCTGTGTGGCTTGTGGGAAAGCCGTAGAAGTTTTGTAGGATGCTTCTGGCTTATTGTTAATTTAATAAGATGGTGACACCAATTGCGAGTGTGGTTCCCACGGTGGTACTTTTATTGAGTACATCAACACAGCTTCTGGCATTTCTGTGTGCTGCCTTAGCAAATATAATCAGTAGAGATAATCAGAAATAGTTTGCTCTCACTCTTACCTCAGGGCTATGTTACACTATGCTGTTTTCAGTCATAATTTACTCCAGAAGGAAGTCGATTGTCTTTTTACCCCACAGACATAATGCTGGTCCATTACATTGATGGCATTATACTAATGAGCCTGAGGGGCAGGAAGAATCAAGCACCTAGATGCCTTATGGCTAGAGGACAGGAAATAAACCCCATGAAATTTCAGGTGCTTGCTAAATGGATGACATTTATAGGGGTCCAGTGATCCAGGCTGGAGAAGGCAATGGCAACCCACTCCAGTACTCTTGCCTGGAAAATCCCATGGATGGAGGAGCCTGGTGGGCTGCAGTCCATGGGTTCTCAAAGTCAGACACGACTGAGCCACTTCACTTTCACTTTTCACTTTCATGCACTGGAGAAGGAAATGGCAGCCCACTCCAGTGTTCTTGCCTGGAGAATCCCAGGGACGGGGGAGCCTGGTGGGCTGCCGTCAATGGGGTCACATAGAGTCGGACATGACTGAAGCGACTTAGCAGCAGCAGCAGCAGTGATCCAGGCAATGTCAGGATCTCTCTTCTAAGGAGATGAGTTGTTGTTTCCTTGCAATCTATCACAAGGAAGGAAACTGATATTTGGTAGGCCTCTTTGGATTTTGGAGGCAACATCTACCATATTTGGGCATGCTGCTCTGACCCATTTACCAAACAACCCGTAAAGTTGCCAGTTTTGGCTGGGATCTGAAGCAAGAAAAGCAGCAGATCTGGGTTGCACTGTGTGCTGCTCTGTTACTTGGCCCTTTGGACTCTGCAGACCCAATGGTTTTGGAGGAATTTGTGACAGAAATGTTCTATGAAGCCTCAAAAGAAGTGGCACAGCACAGTCCCTTTGGGTGTTGAAGTAAGCCATGCTTCCCTACTTGACAATTACTTCCCATTTGAAAGGTAACACCTAGATGGCTACCCGGCCCTGGTGGTCACTGAATTCCTGACTGCAGGACACCAAGAGACTATCTGATTTCAACTGCCTATTATGAGCTGTGTGTTTTCTAATCCACTCCATCGTCAAATAGTCATGTGTAGCAGCATTGCATTGTTAAATGGAAATTGTGTATGAAATCAGATTCTAGTAGATAAAAATAAAAATGAATGAGGAAGTGGCTCAGACTCTGATGTTGCTGGCTCCTACTGCACCTTTGTCTCTCCATCAGCACACACATATGGCCTAAGGAGAGTCCTCTACTATCATTTAGCAGAACAAGAAAAGGTAGGCCCATGGGTTTATAGATGGGTCTCCATGGTAGGCTGGCAGCTGGTAGACTGACAGCCCTACTCAGAGATGGCTCCTAAAGACAGAAGTAAAGGAAAATCTTCCCAAGTAGTACATCCCAAAGAGACACCTGATTGTCTATTTGGTGGAAGGAGAAATGCCCCAATAAACTGATGCAGACTGATTCAAGGGCAGAGGCTAATGAGCTGGCTGGATGGTGAAGTGTGAAGAAAGAAAAAGATAGAAATTTGGTGATTAGGAGGTCTAGTAAAGAGGTTGGTGGATAGATGAGGTCTTGTCTTGATGTTAGCCTCTTTCTTCAACTGCCCTCGTGCTTGCTCAGTAGGTGCATGTACAAAATGGCCATGGCAGCTGGGATGGGGTTTCTGTTGAGGGTCTTCCCTCACCAGTGCTCATGTGCCTGCCACTACTTTGAATTGGCAGCTGGCTTATCAGCAGACCAAGCACTGAGGCACCAAGCTGGCACCATTCCCTGGGAAGACCAGATAGTCACTGTTGGTGGATTGGTTACACTGAACCCTTTCATCACCGAGGAAGCACCCACTGCCTTCATAGGAATAGATGCATATTCCAAATATGGATTTGCTTTTCACACTTGCAATGCTTCTGCCAGCACAACCATGTGGACTCTCAGGATGCCCGATTCATCCCTATGGTATCCCACCTAAAGTTGCTTGCATCAGAGGAACTCAGTTGAGTAGAGAGGAAGTGTGGCAATAGGCTCATCCCCACAGAATTCATTGGTTTTATCACATGTCCCACCACCCAGAAACAACTGACTTGGAAGAATGGTGACACTTCCTGCTGAAGGCTGCTATGGTGCCACAGCCTGCAAGTTCAGGGTACCGTCCGACAGAAACTAGTACATGCTTCAAACCGGTAGCCAATACATTACTTCATCTCCCTCATAGACCAAAGGTGTGGGTCCAGGATTCAAGAGGTGAATGTGGGAATGACCCCTCTCACTGGAGAAATAATTATTTTCCTATCCCTACATCTTGGACTCAGTGGGTTAAGAGGTTCTAATGCCCCAGGGAGATATGCTTGTACCAGCATTCCTGTTTTAGAAGCTGATACTTCTCTCTGGCCATTTTGTGCTCCTAATGGTTTTGAACTAACAGCCAGACAGGGGGTCACTATATAGACCAGGGTGGTCTATCCTGATTAGCAAAGGCAGATTAGGTTGCTGCTACACCATGGAGAGAAGGAAAAATATGTCTAGAACCCAGGGGCTTCACTGGAGTGCCTCTTATCACTCCCTTGCTCAATAGTACTGGTCAAGGAAAACCGGCAATCCAGTCAAGGTGAGAGTATAGGAAGTCAGATCCTGTAGGGATGAAGGTTAGGGCATTCCACCAGGTAATATATCCTGTCCTACTGAGATGCTGACAGAGGGCAAGGGAAGCATGGAGTGGCGAGCAGAAAAGGAAGCTGACGATCAACTTTGAGCTTGTTTCCAGCCAAGAAACAGGATGACAGCAACTATGTTTTCCCTTCTGCTTTATCTAAAAAGCACTACTAGTGCTGGAAATTCTGTTTTCCCTTTCAAAACCCACTTTCCATCCTTTTCTACCCTGCTTTGTCCCCTGACGCATACTAACTATGTTTTCCATGGTCCCTTGTATTATGGCTTGTGGTAGCCATCATTCTTGCCTTAGAAATCCCAGGACAGAAGATCCTGGCAGGCTACAGTCCACTGGGGTCACAAAAGTGTTGGACATGACTTAGCAACTACATCACAGCAACAAATATTGCTCACACTCCTGTGCATGGTTCCTTTATTAAATTCTCTTTAATTATCCCCTTTGAGTATGTCATCTGTTTTCTGTCATGAACCAAACTGATACAATCCCTAAGATTTGTTTATATGTACTTCTCTCTTCTTTTATATACTCAGTCTCGTCAGAGGTGTGTCAGTTTTAGTAGACTTTTCAACCAACCAGTTTGGGGTTTTATTTGATTTTTTTGGCTGGTTTCTTTTTATTAATATTTTCTATTTAAAAATATCCTTACTTCTGCTTTCTTATATTTATTCTGTATTGTTTTTTTGTAACTTCTTAAAGTAGATGCTTAGCTTTTTATTTTTCAAGCCTTGTTTCTTTAACAATACAAAGGTTTAAGAGCATAAATTTCTAAATACCACTTTAGNNTGCAATGCATCATTTTTTCTGTTAGTTTTGATATGTAATATTTCCATTATTTCTCTGTTCAGAGTATTTTCTAATTTTTAGTATGAACTTTTCCCTTGATCTGTGACATATTTCAAAGTATCTTTTTACATTTTCTAACATAGGGGTTTTTTTGTTAAGCTTTCTGTTATTGATTTCCAATTTAATAGCATTGTGGTCAGTAAATGTGAACTATATAAGACTGATTCTTTGAAATCTGTTGCCATTTGCCTTTTTAAATGTAGTATGTGGTTAATTATCATAAATGTTCTATGTGCTGGACTATCACTCACTGACACACTGCCTTTATGTGAATTAGGAAAATGTGCCCTTTCTTCCAGGTGAATGCAGCAGCACACCTGAGCATGTGGTTTGGCAAGTGAAGCACGGGATAAATGTTTGACCCTCACTTGTCCCTTTGGCTAGGTACTTTTGATCAGTATACAATCTGTATGTGTTCTTATAAAGAATGTTTATTTTCCAGTTGCTAGGTACAGCATTCTTTGTACGTCTACAACATCAAACTTGTTCATTTGATCTTCAAATAGTCTACATCTTTATGGACATTTTTATTCTGTTTTATCTATCAGTCTCTAGGAGAGATGAATTAAAGACTCACTGCCATGGTAGATTTGTCTATTTTTCTTTGTAGTTCTGTTATATGTTCATATATTTCAAAGTGGTTGATTATATTCAAGATTAGGATGGTTAGATTTTCTTGGTGAATTGAAATTTTTATCAATATTTTGTAATCCTTAAAGTTTGGTAATTATTTTTTCCTTAAAGTCTATTTTATCTGATATTAATCTAGCTATAACAGTTTAATTTTTGTTGATCTTAGTATTTGCCTTGTGTATTTTCCCGATTAGTCTTACTTTCAAACTTTCTGTGTCCCTGTGTTTTAGAGATCTCTCTCTCTTTTTTTTTCTTTAATATTCATCTATTTGGCTGCGTTGTGTCTTAGTTGTGGCGCAGGGGCTTAGTTGCTCCACGGCATGTGGGATCTCAGTTCCCTCATCAAGGATCGAACCCACATCCCCTGTATTGCAAGGTGGATTACCAACCACTGGATCACCAGGGAAATGCCCCTAGAGATGTCTCTTAAAAATAGCTAGACTTCTTTAAACCCACACTGATAATCTTTATTTTTAACTGGAGCATTTTGTTAATTTACATTTTATGCAATTATTGATATCTTTAAGTTTAAATTGGTAGATTTAAATTTCTTCCTCTATTCCACTTTTCTAAAAAATTTCCCTTCCTTTCTTGCCTTCTTGGGATTGATTGGTTTCTTTCTCTTTCTCTCTTTTAGTTTTTTCCCCCTCTGGTAGTCTGGAAGATATATAACATGATTATGTTTGTAGTGGCT